>JALLAY010001216.1:0-11095 GCA_036939635.1 Cyclotella baltica
GGCACCCATCATGAGTGTCCTGGTGATGAAAATAACTAATTAATCAACAATAATGTTGAAAACTGACCCCTGTGGCAACGAAGACAGGGAATGAGCCCACCCTGAGAGGCGGATAGCCCAACTCTCTTTAGATCAACCGCAGGATAACAATCAATAGAACACAATAAAGGAACACTAAATTATTGTTGATTTGTGAGAGATTCCTCTTAACAAATCATCTAAGCAGACAACTACTACAATAATGCAAAGCAAGCCATAAACTCAACTCTGCAATCATTCATTCACCGCTTACTAAAGTACGGGAGGAAATGTGGATATGCTTCAGGGAGATAGACAGCAGACCAACAACATCAGTAGATCTGGTACATTGAGGTCATCCTACATCACAGGATTGTCTCCATCAGTTCAACCACTATTTCCATTATTGATAGGCATCCATGATATTTAACTTCAGCTTCGGTAGAGCTTGTGGAGTTGATCTGTTGGCTGACGGAATTTCCGCTCACCATCATCATTCCCTTTCCAAATGCCATAAAGGATCCTGTAATCATGCACAGCAAATTACCCCTCAATGAACCATTCATTCTGGTCCAGGCAATCTGCTTGTAGATTAAGCAAAGGAATTTGGTTCTTCGCAAGTATCTGATGACTCGAGCTAGCTTTTTGTGGTCATGGGTGTCAGGATTCTTTACTTGCTTGCACAGGAACAATACTGCTATTTGAATGTCGGGTCACCCTCGCTTGCTTCGAAACAGAAACTGTGCCCTTATTTGGTGAAACAGCTCAGCGTTGTCATCGCTGAGCTTCTCAGCATCGTCACAAGTCTTTAATATATGATAAGCAGCTGGAGTGGTGGCTGTTCCTGACATGCCATCCAGAACGTGAGCAAGAACCTCGCCATTGTACTCCTCCATGTTCGCCATGACCTTGTTTGGCTAAATGGCAACACACCACAACAAATTTTGAAGAACAAAACTCTGATAGCGGATATCACATAAGCTAAAGACATATTACTTTCTCAGCATTTCTTATCTAATAATTAAACACTGAGCATTCTCAACAAAACTATAACCTCTAACACTTCGTTGGATGGCAAAGCCGATCCTTTGTTAAGACTACAGCATATGTGCTAGACCTGCTCAGATTTTGAACTCCTGCCATGCATTTGCATACCCGTAAGAATTTTGGGGTTACTAAAAAAACTTTTGTTGAGTCAGTGACATTAATCATGCATATGCGATCTAATGATTCATATTCTTTGTACAGTCGTTTGTATGCATTCATGTCAGATTCGCCAATCGATGATAGCTTTAGGTGAACAATATTCCATCGCCCACCTCTCATCTTTTCTGAAATAAATTTGTTGAACTCATCTAGTGTGATTCTCCCCTTCTCTGTCAAGGACGACGGAAGAAAACCATCCATTTGGTAGGGGCATGAGTTTTCAATGAAAAGTTTGGTTGTGAAAGACAATTTTAGACGTGATATTGTTATCAAAAAGTAGTCAGTTCCAGACTGCGCAGTTATGTGATGGCCATCATGGCTAGAATAAACTTGTGAAGCTAAGTGATTCGATTGAGATGAAGCAACAGACTCAATTTTACAAGATGAAACTGGTGCCGGCCATGGTTCTGAATCATCATGCCTAGGTAAAGCAGCGGAAGTATTGAACGATGGCGGAGGAGGCACATCAAGAGACTGAGTTTCAAAAGTTTGCTTGGAGAATGGTGGAGGGGGTACTTCTAGTGCCTGAGATTCTGGGGTTTGTTCTTGTAAGCTCTGTGGAATAGGTGATTCGGGTGTTTGCAATTTAGGTTCGTTTGGTACTTTTGATCTTTTGATGGTGGGTGATTCAATTTTGATCTTCGTTGACCAGTTAGTTTCATTAGATGTGGAACTTCTTTCGTTAGCGACTCCAGGGCCAGAAAGAACTATATTTCTAGTTGATTCTTGCTGCATCTGTTGCCGGAAACTGTTCAATTCTTTGCTTGCGAGCTCATCCGTGGACATCTCTATTAGGTCTTCAATTCTTAATTGACCCGATAACACACGAGCACAAAGCATTGGATTTTTGGGGTCCTATGGTATTGCGTTAAGATATTGTGAGGAAAAGAAGAATTAATGATGCATTTAAAGAACAAACAAAGCAAGCATACCTGGAGATTGAATCGTAGAGATCGAACCTAAAATGAACACAATGTGAGATTTACACAATACTTTGGTGGTGCATTTTTGATTCAAAGGAGTTTGCTTGCTCACCTTTTCTCTATACTCACTAGATGCATTTTGTCCACTCTCATCTGTCTTGAATTTATCAAAGATGGCCTGTTCCAGATTGAAGGCAATGACATTGCAATAATCCTGCGCATCCTTGTGATCTTTCATCCCAAAGATTTCAAACCCCTGAACCAGGCTCTTCTGAAGAAAATGCCTTAGCGTAATGTATAAAGACCTGTTAATATGAGGCATTGAAACGGAACTCATCAAAACATAGGATATAAATATGATTACCTGCTTTTGTCTCGAGCTGATGGCTCTCCAGCAAATAGAGACTCTATGTCGTCTACAGGGAGCTCTGGTTGATCCTCTCTTTTTGCACCAAAAGACCTCCTGAATGAAATACAATCGAGCAGATCATACCTTTTCTTCACAAGCGGAGGTCCTTCGTATTTTATCAACTCAAGATCAAACCGTTCCTTTTCAGCAGCAGCCACCTCATCATCCAAGCGTTTCTTGAGAAATTCTGATTTCACGACACGATCAAGGATATACAAAAGCTGCCCAACCAATTTACCATCTCGTACAAACATGCTTTTTGCCTCATTTACGAGCACTTTGACTCGATCAACATAGCTGGAAATGTTTTTGTTGCCAAGTTCATAGTCAGGAAATGAACTTATGATCTTTTCCGTACTTTCTCTCCAGATGCCTTCTCTTTTCACGTCCGCCCTCAAACCTTCAAACAAGAGTGCAGCCCATCTGAGTAGTGATCCACCGGGACTATTCATGGCACCGCCTTTCATTATGATTATAGAATACTTTTCAGGATTGGCTCGAATGGATATTTGTTTCAAAGCAAGTGCGTCTTGGACTTCATCAGCAACACCATAAAGCACATCGTGCCCTTGCTCGAGAAGCCTCCTTGCATTTTCAACATTGATCACTAGCTGCGATTCTGAACCGCATATGACAGCAGCATTAAGAGCCTCAATCCACTCATATATATAAAGAACCCACTGATAAGCTGCCTTTTCTGCAGTGACAACAATTAATTGGTCTGACGCAGTCTTCAAATCTCGTAATACTTGTCGGAGCTCAACATATATTTCAGAACCAGTCAGGCGATATAACAAAAAGTCACCATTATTACCAACAAGAGACCCTTCTTCAGGGAATTTCCCTTTATAGACATCAGTCCCATTGAATTTCTCATCACTTAGTAGCTTGGTTTCTAGACTCTCTTTCATGAGCCTGGCATTTTGGAAAGTTTCCTGGGCACGTGATTCATTTGGAAGGACAATCTGATTTTACAACAAATGACATGCACTCAGAACAATTGAAATTCATCTATTAACAATACTTTCTGTATGTCTGACTCACCATGGATAAAATTGAAGCTTGGGCCATCCCTCTCAGTGTGTAGAGTTCAACTATTTTACTTCCTCCATCTTCAAGCAGGGACCGCCATGATTCTTGCCATTGTTTTGCACTGCCAATTAAGTTTTTCACGAGCGACAGCATTCGTACAACTTCAGGATCCAACTTAGACAGCTCTGGCTGAGAATTAGATACTGTCAAAGGAATGGCCGAGAACAAATCTGCGAGCTTATCGAGCGGAATTCGCCCATCGCCATTCTCATCAAGTAAATCACCCCACAGGATAGGATATGCCATGGTGCTCAAGAGCCACTGCACAACATCCACTTTTAAAGAAATCTTATCCATGAGTTGTGATGGTGCTAATAGCAAGCTCACTCTAGGATTGCTTTCAAAATCTGATTGAAGCGAAGTTAACCCTTCCAAGCTCAGCTTAATTTCGTCTCTGCGCGTAAAACATCTGTCTCGCAGCAAATCGGAGGTGTGTGACAATATAGCAGTAGCACGACCATGCAAATCATCAGCATCACGAATCAAAGTCTCCAGCATGGTCTCATCTGACTTGTCCTCAATAATGACAGATGTGCAATCTGAGCTTCTTGGGCAAAGCGAGAATACAGTTTTGGCGTTTTCCCGATTGACCATCCCATTCAAACCACTCCTCGCACCTTGTTCGGCATTGCTAATGTGCTGTAAGAAACATTTGATCATGATCTTCCAAAATAGAATACGAAGAACAGCAAGAGACATACTGAAGGGATCTTCAGCTTTTGTTTCAAACATGTGCTTCAGTCCCACCTTTGCGTGACAGGTACTTCCGAGGAGTTCACTCATATTCAACACTGCTCCACTGGATGAACCAGCAGAAATGACATTTATGGCCTCATCTCTCAACTTACACATACTAGACGATTGTTTTCCATTTAACAAGAACATTTGGCCTTCGACAATAACTGATGCCAGGTTGGTTTTTATTAGGTTCATAAGTTGTCCATTTCTTGCTTCTCCGGGCACTGATTTCATTTGCTCATCTAGAAGTTTGATCTTTTCATGTACATTCAGTGGCCACGAGAATAGGCGCAACCATAGACATATAGAGTCTAGTGTAGGTTTAACTGCAACTCCTTTTGGTCTAGAATGCTTCAATTCTGTAAGTTGATTGCAGCGTTCTCGGAAAGTTAAAGCATCGGATGTCAATGTTTGGTCAAATTTTGCAGACCACACGCTAATCTTTTCTCTAACTTTTGTCAGACGTTCAAACTCAGGGTATGACGAAGCAAATTGATCATCATTGTGTTGTTCCCAAATTTGATTAATGTATTCAAGATCAATGAGGCCACCTTTACCCGTTTTCCCCGTTGGGGCTTCATCAGAAAAGAATCCATTGGAATCAAGAACTAGTCACATCAGGAGCAAGTAAAATAGTTTTAATTGTGAAGAATAGCAAGGTGTATCAAAGGAACAAATATGTACTCACCTTGTAAGATCGAGTCACATGATTTCTTCCAGTTGACTGCCTTACTATACTGTTCACGCACCCACTTCGCAGTTACTGGACAGATCAAAGACTCGTCATCAATAGCAAACAGACGAATCTCACTGTCTACAGATTTATTCGGACGAAGATTTTGACACACTTTCTTACGGCCCTCTGACTTGAGATCAACGATATTGACTAATTCAATGAAAAGTTGTTCGATTTGTTGTGGAAGCTTGGTCTTCTCGGATTCCACGCGCAGCATGGTTTGTAAGGCCCTTGAATTCCAATCAAGAAGCTCTTCTCGTAGGCAGAGCTTTTCTTCCACCACAGAAAGAATTGGCAGTCTTTTCAATTCTACCAAGGCAGATGCAACACTAGTTTTAGTAGTCAGCTGCATTTCTTTGGCAGTGACATCAACACTTTTGTTCAGATTTGCACCTATGTTGCTAAGAGGAGTGGTCAGCATATAACCAATGAGTTGAGATGACCAGAAGCATGTTAGAAGGATGACGCAACTCACCCTATGATATGATTGTAGCTATAGCAATTAGCAGATAAAATTGTAATGGAATCTTTGGTATTCTCCGCAAGTAAAGCAGAAGGCTGAGCTTCAGAACCGTCAAACCCACTAAATGGAGGGGCCGGTAGTTTTGGCAGTGCAGAAAATCTTCGAATCACATCCTGGTTGTGGAAAAGTTAATGTGAATGGACAAGAGAGAGGAGCAACACTACATTGATTGCACATTGAATAATACACACCTCAATAAACGAAGAACGCTCCCGAATCAACTTGGCCTGCATCAAATCAAGAACCCAAAGCCGTATAGTAATTGCATCATCGATTACAGAACGAGTAAGAAGCGAAGGAATTTGCACACCCTCCGATGAAACAGTTGTTTTTCCCAACGGATCCACATTTTTCATTGGATGCAGTGTAGACTCGCGTTTCAGACGCTGCAACGCGGCAAAGCAGGCATCATTTCCACCGCCTACATTGACAGATTCCGTTGAAGTGATTGAATCTCTTGATATATTGAGGATTATGCAAGCTTTTATGGCGCTCCATGTTTCCATTTCAAAGAATTGTGAGCGGCTGAGCATGGCTTCTAACTTGACGGTCCAGGGTGAAAGATCAACGGCACGTAAGACTGCTGTAGAGTCTGCATCTGAAGTGTGTTTTTCTATGTCGCTGATGGAGTATGTGCTTTGTGACTTCTCTCCGACAATGTCATCAGCAGTCTTGATCCAATCCATGATAGGCTTGTGTAGTAGATTGTATGCTTGGTCGATGAACCCATGAACAATGGACTCCATACATTTGACACCACTCTTCTCAGAGTATTGAGCCATAATGGCAGAAATAACTGCCGTCAATGAATCATCAGAAAATAGTGCAGATTGCAGCATTTGATCAAAGGAACTCTCGACAGTGATACGATGATCAGAGGTGCTAAGACGTGGTTTCTTTTTCGCAGAAGTGCCTCCCAAAAACTCAGCGTCAGCCCGCATTAATCGATGAAGAACTCTTGCTCCGTTAACCAAGAATGACAGAATTGTATCTTGTGAAATCTTTGTCTGCATCTGTGCTCCAGACGATGAATTCAATGTGGATAAACACCCCAGAACAGATCCTTCAGAAAGCAGCCACTTACACGCTTGATGAACCTCAGTCAAGATATCACAAAGAGCGTCCACTTGAAAAGAATTGATAAATGGTCCAGGCTCGGTTGCTTCATCTCCTTCCTCGTCGGCCCCTTCCTCCGCTGGAGAGATGCGTTTGGCAAGATACAGCTGCATTGCAATCATCTTGCCAAACTCTTGAATTTTACGATGACTGCAACTAATTTCCGCCTCACCTCCTTCCTGGACACGAGTCTTAAAGTCATCCCAATCACCAGGCAACTCCGTACTCGGCGGCAACGACGACCTAAACTCCTCCACCCACCTTTCAAAATCACCACTCCCCCTCAAATCCAACCGACAATCCACCAAAGCCCTACTCCGTACACCCCAAGCCCTAACCGAAGGCCTAACAACATTACAATTCAAGGGCATGGTATATGTAATCCCATCTTCATCACCTAGAAAATAAACTACAAATTCTCCGTCTTCAAATGATAATATCTTGGCATCGTACCAATCGACGGCGTCTTCTTCTTCTTCACTTTCATCTTCGTCACGGGATCGTTTTTGGGGTAGTAGATTTAAAGGAATTTCATCCACGTCCACATGATTCTTTGTTTCACCCAAACGGAATAAACTCAATGCCTTTTCCTCATTACCCCCAACCTGTGGCTGAGTTAAACAAGTTAGATATCGTGAAACTTCCTTGCGTGAACGGAATTTATACCCGGCAGGTGAATAGTAGTAAATGTCGCACGCCTTTACCCCGGTGGAGCGGGGGATACGACGTAATGTCCATCCCGATGGGAGATCCGATGCAGTTTCGGGGGGGATGGATAGATCTCGTTTCGAGGGTTTACGATAGTTTGGCGGCAGTGTGTTACCTGATGATTCTTTGACAACCTCTTGCTCATTAGATTGCTCTTGCTCTAGTTGTTCAGGTGCAGCACAAACCCGATCAAAATTAACAATCATGGGCCGCTTAGCATCCCTCAACTGATTCACCACCCGATTAAAAAAATCACCTCCACCTCCTCCAACATTCGAATCATCATAGAATGAATTCCCATTAATCCCAGTAATCACATCATAAACCCTCAACAAATGACCATTAGCTGCATCAGGCAACAGTGATTTAATTAATATATAAGAATTCGGCTGGGATTGGGCCTTGATGGATCGATATGTGTTTATTGTTTGAATCATTTGGGGATCTAGTGTGGTTAGTGATGTGGGGATTTGGATTTGTTGTAGGGACAGGCCTAGACGGGAGGTTGTGTAGAGTACGTTTAATTTTTGGATTTGTGGAGGGGTTGTTTCCTGAGATGGTTGTTGTTGCTGTGGATCGGGTTGTGAGGATTGATTGGATGGATCATCGTCGTGTTGATTGTCGGGGTCGTCATTTTCTCCATCGGGGTCCCAGTAGACTTCCCACCAGCGGCCTATGAGGCTTTGGGCCCATGTTTCGCGTTGTTGAGGTGAGAGAGGCTTTGTTTCTACGTCTTGTGAACCATTGTTGTTTTCATCATCGATGCTCATTGGGTTGATATCCTGATTTTGATTTGGATCTGATTTCGCATCCTGTGGATTGAACACTCCTTCTGTGACGACACTTTCGACTCCCTCAGCCGCAGCGGTGTGTTGACAGGAAGGCGAGTTGTCGTTGCTGGATTCATGGGAAGACATGATTTACGGATCTCGGATTGAATAGCGGTGAACAAATAACGGCGCTCATGATCTTCTTGTTTGTGGTGCTCGTGTTTGTGTTTGATGCGTGTATAGTACGTTTGACTTCAAATGAATAGGTCCCAATTTATTTTTAAGTATCTATGTGGCTCCTCGCATGCTTTGCAACCACAAATTGTTTTCAACGGAAAGGTCCTAAAGCAATCTAAAGTATAATTTTATGTTTTATACATAGCATCATACCTTGTCAATTGGCCAAAATTTCCTCCTTTATTTAATAGAACTCTTGTCTAGTGTGATATCACCCCCCCCCCCCAAAATCCAAATTATCCACTTCAACAAAGAGGTTTGGACGATGTCTTAAGCCTTTGGGACGGCTTCAGAGAAATGGATTTGTAAGAAGTAATTTAGAAGTAGAGTTGTTTTGAACTTTTGTGTAGAGAATAAATTTATAAACATTAAAAACAAATCTAACTAATGCTATCCATCAAGGACGGCACTGTGTTGGCTGATCAAGACACCCATCCCACAAGGATCTTGTCAAGCCAGAACCAAGACTCAGGTCTTGTTTCAAGAATCTTGTCAAGACCGAACCAAGACTCAGGTCTTGCTTTAATCTTGGCATGATTCGTTTGAAGATACCATATGGCGGTGTATAAGCATCACGTGTCACTATGACCGGTATATGTCTTGGCGTGTCAAAGCAAATAAGGAACCTAATATATGAATAGAAAGGTCTTATTGAGGGCTTTTCATTGATAATCGGTCATTTAAGTAAAACATACTGTAATGACAGCAATTAGAGACACCCTCTTGGGCCCATTGAGTTAAAATGACTAATTTATATTAGTTCCTATGTAAAACTTGATGCTTATACATCGCCATATACTGTAGAGAACTTCATGTTGAGATCCAAGTTGCAATTGAACTTCAAAATGATTTCGGGACCAAAAAGAAACCATATATCATTGACCTATGTCAGACGGTGATACCACACAGTGCAATGATTTAAATCATCTATTCAATTCTGCCATTTGCAAATGCCCATCAATGTCAAATCACTGCTGTCTTTGTTCCCACAGAGCTCCTCCTTCCTCATCGCGAACAATGGAAAACTAAAATAGAGATGGCAGCAACAGCAAGGCAATGGCAATTAAAGAGAAGCAGATAGAATAGCTCTGTAATAAGTAAAAAGAACAAAGCACAGTGAGGCAGATATTGAAATATTTCCAGTCATGAGTTCATCAGCGTCCACCTCTTAGGCCAAGTGAATAAATGATTGATACACACACTGGAGCAAAGCTCTGCATTAAATGAAAATATTGTGTCTGGAAAACTCCCATATCCATGTGCCGTTCCTTCTGCTGTAGGCTTTCCTGTTGTGTCGGTGCAATTTTCGAGTGAGTCACTGACACTCATTGATATTGACACAACATTGGAAGAGATACCATCTTCATCCCCCCTCCTTTCTTATTGAGGGGAAGAGTTGAACAAGCTCGTATCTGCCTTGCTGAGATTAAATCCATCTAATTTTATCAATGTTGATGATGCGGTATTGCTACAAAGAAACAAACAGGCAAGAGATAAATAAACAGCAAATAAAACAAACGAATAAATGTATGACATACACATTCCTCTTATCGGATATCAAACTCAAGCACACTAATGGCACTCTTTACCATAGCTGAGAAACATCAGCAGAAATATTGTCATTTCTATCGTATCCCTTGTGGAGAATATTCTTTGTTTCTTGGTGTCAGAAACCACATTCTTGCCCTTCTTCAGCCCTCCTTCAAAATTAGAAATTGACAGCTTGAGAGACATATCATTCAAACCAGCAGAAACTATTTTTATTTTATCAATATGCTTGGTCATGAAGTCTTGGATCTTCTCGATAGCCGTCCATGACATTAGTATTCCTTTTAGTAACATTCTTATCATTAATGTGATCGAGCCACAGAATCAAGTTGAGTTCGAGAAGATGCTAGGAGATCAGTGCAGTCTCCATTAGGACGAGCTGAGAAACAATACTCCTGACACTAGAATGATGAGAGTAGATTGAGAAGCAGCCATGCTTATTTGACTCATCTCTTCTCCGTAGTCCTTGTCATTGTAGCAGGATGAACATGCAGTGGAACGACGATGACAATTGGAGTTACTCATCATCACCACTTTACACAAGATCTAGACCCATTGTTGGTCTAGGCGGGTTCTGGAACTATATCTAGCAAGGATATCATAGAGTCCATCTTGTCTGGGACCTCCGTGTAAAGGGGTGGTTACTCATCTACCCCAATTCAGTTTGATTTTTATCCAGGGGATCAGGGACAGGGGGTATAAAATTGTTTCATAATGGTGGATCTAAATGGCAGAAGACTGAAGAATGGTGATGTTCAATCAATTCAATTGATGGAATGGCTATCTATAAAAGAAAAGGAGAGACCGAAATGAAGACAAAGAAGCTATCGGCAAGATTGAGACCTGCTCTAAGGCTCACCCACACCAAAAAAGGACTGAGGAGTTTCAACATTTCCACGACCAGAAAATGACAAGGTGACGCACTTCCTTGTATAAGTAAACAATAATGTTTGGTGCTTTTTTTGTTCATTTGACTTTTTGGTTTAGTGGTTAATTGAATGTCTTGCCTTGTCCTGACTCTTGAGATGGTGTAGTAATAGCTGATGTCGGTTCTAGACATGTTTAGATGGC
>JALLAY010001217.1:0-11060 GCA_036939635.1 Cyclotella baltica
ATACATAGAACACTAATTGATACACGATGACCGTGTTTTTGGGTTTACAGATGTTCAACTTTCACTTTTTTCACATAGAAAAAATACAACTTTCACTCTCAATGAATTTTGCGAACTCTCACTTTCAATTTCACTTTTCACAAATCAGTGGCTCTCCCACTTTCCACTTTTGCGATGGTTGATGGACTAGATGAGCCTTAGAAAATGGGAAGCAAGAGAAGAGATCCCATTTGAAGCCGGTCGACTAAGGCTTAATTGGTCTAAGCAGGATTGAACGACATGGTGATTCACTATTGAGGAGTTGGGAATGAGACATGTGGTGCATAGATGCCTTGAGTGGTCTAAGCCCCAATGTGTGTCAGTGTTTGATTCACTGCTGTTGCTTTTTTGCAACATCACTCGAAAGCTCTGCCTGCGTATGGAGCGTGAGAAGGAATCAAGATTAGACAGTATAGAATCTATGGCGCACAATCAGTAGAAAATGTATTAAGCTGAAGTTAGTTTCAGGGGATGGACTTTTATGCGGGACCACACGATTTTCACTTTCTTGGCATTTTAGGATTCACTACTTTCACTTCCACCTTCACTTTTTGTCAAACGAAAAATAATCATTTTCACTTTCTTCCCATTTGATATTATGTCACTTTAACTTTCACTTTCACTTTCTCGCTGCTGTGATTTCACTCACTTTCACTTTCACTTTTCAATGGTACTAAATGTGGCACTCAAGTGACAATTCACTTTGGCCATTTTGGCATCACGATGGCCATCCTCTCTTGTGCACCTCGATTCTAGTATCTGGGACGGGATACATTGTACATACATGTATGTATGTACAGTAGTACAGCCCATGTAACTTGATCTCCGCTTCAATGACGTGTTTCAATGCTTCTACGGTCATAATACAGCCCACAAGCTGATTGTTGCTCATCACAGAAACCCTTCTCCTTTGATGTAGAAACTTTCTTTAAACCAACACTTCGCTTTTACAGTATGTTTGACTTCAAATGCACCATTTTCATGTCACGAGCATTCACTGGAGAAGCATACCCCCAGATATTTGAAACAGTGCCGTATCGGCACCCATTCTGTAGAATCCCTGATGCCGCAGTATGTCATCCAAAATGGTGCCGGATCGGCACCATTTTGTTTTTGTACATAGGTGTCTAATATGTAGAAGTAGATACAACCTAAAAATTACTTTATCTCTAGAGAGATGCCAGATTCAACAAATATGGTCATGACGCCAAGAGCTATTAATAAAAAATGCCAATTTGGTGTATTGTTACAGCCCTACTCATCATTACGGAACATTCTTTGTATTTATCAGTGTTGATTTTAAATTTGTTCCGAGAAAGATGTTCGTGAATAGGTATCTTCAGATATTTTTTGAAAAATACCGATTTCAAATTATATTCAAAGTATGTGCCGACAACCGTCTCAGTAGGAATTAAATAAATTGATTGACGTGTTCAAATGATAAAATTGCAGCTGTCTGTTGTCAGTTGGTTGAAGTCAGCAAGCCGACGTCAATTACCAAGATAAGAAAGATTTTCTAAGGGGGAATCAGTTCAACTAATGGGTGCCAAATCCGACACCCATTGGTTTTGGGCAATTTGCGCTAGACAAATGGTTGCCGTATTGGCACCCATTCATTGACTGTTTCTAATATGAAGATCAAGTGTCATTTATGCTTGTTTAGCTTTCTCTTACTCACATATTTTATTGTTTGGTTGTTATGGCATAGATATTCCCTCTGTAATACCAGTTTGCTTTTGATAACCCCAAGGTGCTTTTGAACAGCAAGCTTGCAGAGATTACATTCAATAGATCAATATCTCTCTGACAAGGAAAAGTTGGGGTCAAGGTCTAAGAGTTACACCAACTTGGATCTCAATCCGGCAGAACAGAGACACACCCATGGTGCCAACCATGTCACTGCTGGCTTATCAGTTGAACTTGCTTTCGGGAGGATGCCAGCTATCATGATTTGCAGTAGCAAAGCAAATTTTGAAGAAAACATGATTATCAGTGATGAATCGATGGAAGGCATGGCTTCATCAAGGGGAAATTTGGTCATCAAGGTATTATCTATAGAGTGCATACCCTTTAGTGCAGTTGGCAAGAGTAGTTCAATGTATGTGTCATTCGGAACATGAGTCAAATGTCCAGTCCTATTTGGCTGCGACAATGGTCGGACATCTCGCCAAGTTGGCTATCAATGATGGAAACATCTATAACACAAAAAACATGTCCTGTTCAGTTGACATGTTTTCAAAATGAGAGCTCACATCTGATCTGTGCAACTTTATGTGATGTTTTTTACGTTACCCCATCAACAAAATCACAGGTCGTGTGTTAACATGTAACGATATTCTTCTCGAGACGAGCATCTTTTTATCATAACTACCGTACTCTCCACAACATCGAAGCTGATGATACATGTTCTCGCTCATGTTCATTCTTTCATGTCAGATCCATATTGAGCTACAATGTAACCTCATGAGTCCATCTTGGAAGACAATCATCTCATCACACCAACATAACATTCAAACCACAACTGCCGTCACTTTTAGGATGTTTAACCAAGTCAACTAGCCTAATGCGACAAAGTTTCTCTCTGGATGTACCATTGTGAAAAAACCGGCTAACAAATCCCATCATGAGTGGTGCTGGACACGTTTCCCGCCAAAAAAATGCTTGCTGGAAGAGACACCTAACAAAAATAAGCGACACAATTACCTTAATATAAGTTTCATTAAAAGTATTAGCTATCTATGGTGATCATTAATTGGAAATGATGGTTCTGCTGGCATGCTTATGAAAAATCCTCCTCTAAGTCATTTCTTATTAGTGTCTTCTGCGGTGACTTGTATCAAAGTGAGGGTATGTAACATTATATTAAGAGTGATCAATGAAAACAATAAACATACTGCCTTGTGACATCAAACTCAACTCCTCAAACGTTCATGAAGTATATCACATTGAAAGAATTGAGCATATTGGGAATAGATTTAATGTGTGGCAAATTCATGGTGTTTGGCACTGAATTATTATGGTGTTTATCATAAGAAAATAAAGGACTCTATTAAGGCAAGAAAATTAAGTCGCAATTTCTTGCCTGAACAACCGTACAATGGGAATTAAGGTCAAAGTGGAAGCCAGAATATTTATCTACATTCTACTTTTTACATTACATACACAAGAGCCATTTGCAGTATGTTAATGTTAAGGTAGTTTGATTAGTTCTAGGGCAAGGTGAAAAACCACAAAAATTGCCATTTCCATGAGAAAAACAGAAAATAGTCATCTATTTTAAGAACCATAACTTCTGACTCTTAGTAGGAAATGTCATTGACATGTCAGCTAACACTCAAATGTTGCTGAGCCAAATTGTGACACTGTGACTGAATATCCCTGCGACCGCCAACCCCTACCGATCGGTGTGGGTTAGACTCCAACCCCTACCGATCGGTAGGGGTTAATTTGGCTAATTTGATTCATCGATTGATTAAGGGTTTATTTTAAAATAAGAGAATTAATGCTATAACCACTGCGCATGAGCGTCTAAATCGGTTAATGAACAATGCCGATCATGTGGCTTCCGTGCTTGCATCGCCAACGGAACCATGTAGGATCGAGATCGCTCAATATTTTTAAACGGAGATTAGCACGTCAAAAATCGCAGGGATATGACATAATCTGACCAAGTCATGACACCTCAATTTTATGTCCATGTCACCAGCTGACATAATAATACAACATGACAATTCCTACTAAGTTGTGACTTGCCAATAAATGATTTAATGGTCACAGCGGATTAATTTTGTCTACAATCCAATGAGATTAGATAAGTCTTTTACCTCCAATGCTTTGAATAGTGACAGTCATCTCTTGCTCTGAGTTTTGCGAAATCTAGGCCAGTATTTGTAATTTTTGAAACAGTGAGAAATGACCAAAATTTTCACGAGAGAAGAATAATAAATGAATGATACTAGTCGAAAGTCATAAAAATGCCGACAAAAAAATCAACCAGGATTTTGTGGCAGTAGCACATGTTAATGTTAATCATGGTTTTAATTTAATTAATAGTCAAGGGTTGGCTTATGCTTATGAAGCAGCATGTGTTCAGGAGGAGATGATTGAAACTAAATTATTTTCAAGTACTCAATGTATTGAGATTCTTTGGCTGATATTGGATATTAGAGACTATGCTTCAAGAGATAAAAATTGAACATACAAATTGAGCCTTTTTGTGTTGTTATATAATATGAAATTAGTTTATAACTCATCCTTAAGGTAATGCAAGTCTCACTGCCTTCTTTGAACCTTGCACCTTTCAAATATTATTGGAGCATGCTTTCTGAATCATAAGTAAGTTCTTGCACTGGCCTTTTTATTAAGCTGCTGCACATTTCAGTCTCATTATGTTGTATAATTGTTGATTGAGATGCACAAAACTAATCCGTCCAGCGTGAATGGCATTTTCTGGCTGCAGTTTGGCTTTCAACTGGCTGCAGTTGGGAAAACAGCAATGATTGATACTGTTTTCGATGACAAATATTTTCTTGTTCCAACCAAAAAATACCATCAATCCCGCTTAAAGATATCTCATCTTAGTCAGAAGGAATACTTCCTTCATAGCTAAATATTTTACTTTGTTAGGTCTCCGGATCCACATGCTTCCCAAAATAAAAAAAATAAATGCTGCCTGAACACTTTGTTTTGTGGCTGTGCTCTCTTGGCCTTATCCATCTTTATATGCAGGTTTTGTTAGGGCACTAATACGATGGTGGCTTGGTGGAGAATAAGAATCTGACTCATACTGAGGTGACATCAATGTTGGCTCGGAATCGCCTCCCTCGAAGTCCATGAAGTCTGGAGCTGGGCTTGATGCTGAAAAAGAGCAAGCAGATACTCTGACATCACACATTTTATCACATTGCATGAAACAAGATTTCTATTCTGTATCTGACGAGAGCTTGCAGTCGTCCTACTTGCACCTAGGCGTTGGCCAGCTGCTCTACTGTGTTGCATCATAATATTTGCCGAAGGATCCTTTCATTTGAAGGGTGATGTGCTGATACTTAGGTAGCCATGTGATATTGAGATCTTGATTGATGGTACATGATTCAGTAATTCGAGAGGGAAGAGGTGTGCCTTTGCACCATTCAAAAGCTGAGATCCCGCTCTATGCTAGATCATGTGTCTACTACTGCTTTGAGAAAATATAACTTTATAGGTAAGCTGTAAATGATGGAATTGTCAAAAACACAACAGTGCTGAGTTCTTAAGTAGGTAGTCAATTCAAGCTTATTTTTGTGCTGGAAGCTTTATTCCGGGTTTGGAGAACAAGCATGCATCTCCATACGATAGGAATTTGTATCCTCTGCTTTGAGCATCTCCATAGACCTTAGTTACATCAGTTTGTTTGCCAAGAAAAGCTGATACCAAAAGCATCAGTGTAGAGTCAGGGGCATGAAAGTTGGTAACCAGATGATCAATGACTTTGAATTTGTACGAGTTTGGTGTAATCATGAGAGATGTTTTCCCGCATACTGTGTCATAATCTTCCAAGCCTTCGACAAGTGAACTTAGTGCAGCCGTGGCTGTGGTGTTAGGATCTCTTACAGCCAATGGAATCCATTCAAACTGCCCAAGCTCAAGTTGCTTTACATCATTACTGCCATGTAAACCAGCTAACCGTTTTACACCTAGCCAGTATAGGCTTTCAAGGGTACGCGTTGACGTCGTGCCCACAACGGTCAAAGGTTTGTCAGCTTTTAAAGCTCTTACAATACTTCTGAGTTCACCAACATTGACATAAAAGTGTTCTGCGTGCATGTCATGATCTCTTGCATCATTAGAAAGAACTTTTTGATGGTACATATAGATGTAAAGGTGAGTAAGATAGTGTAGTCACTTTTGATCGATGCATGCAAAGAAGCTCACCTGGCATGAAAGTTCCGGCACCGACATGCAATGTCAATGAAGACACGCTATCTCCCAGCTCATTCAAAACATCAGATGTAAAATGAAGACCAGCAGTGGGTGCAGCGACAGAGCCTCCGTCTTTTGCATATACATTGTTGTATCGTTCCTTGTCTTCTTCAACAGCTTCTCTATTGAGATACGGAGGAATTGGGACTGACCCATTACTAGAAAGGAAGGTACCAATGTCATCCTGGCTGTGGATGCGTACTACACAGTCACATCCATTGCCTCCACTCTCCTCTTCTTCTTCCCAGATTCTATGGAACGCCAGATCATGGTTAGATAGTCAATTAATGATTCAAGTGCATTTTTGGAATGAAACTAGAGTCCTTTATATCTCACCCACAGATGCTTACCACCTCAATCTTTGCGCCACTTACAGGTTCGACGTAATTGTCTCCTTCTTGAACCGAGACCGACCGGATCATAGCTTGGATTTCATTCATGCTGCAGGGCGAAGAAGGATCAATATTGCCGAGATCAAGCAGCTACATATTGTGAGCAGTATCAATATGGAGCACACGAAGCTAAATGAAAAGAAACGTACCATCAGTTCCACTTTGTTACCGCAATTCAACTCAACTGACAGCCTAGCATCTAAAACTCGGCTATTGTTGAATACTACGTGACATCCATCCAGAAGTGAACCAATTGTGTTTCCAAAATGGTCATAGTAACACGCCTTGCCATCAGAGTTCACTTGTAAAAGCTTGCTGCTACCTCTTGGGTCCGCAGGAAACAATGCAATTGACTCTTCATTCAAGTTGTAACTGTAATCACTCATCTTAATCGGATTTGCACCGTGAATGAGGTCAATAGCTCGAGCTGCGTCAAAGTCTTTGTCGGTAAGCTCGTTTGCTTCAAATGAGAAGAATTCCAGCTCCAGATCAACTCCATTGATGCACTTATGCACAATGCGCATATTAGCATGGTGGTCCATGACTGTACTCAATTCATCTACCTTTGCCATAAACTGAAGAGCTTCGGTATATGAATCAAAGTGATAGGACTTTCTGTAGATAGGAGTGGTAGGTAGAACCAAAGAGAGTTTAGCTGTTATTTGACTGCGGAAAGGCCATCTTTGAAATGCTTCAAGACCTCACCTAAGTGATGCAGGCTCCTCCTTCCATCCACATTCCTTCTCCGCCTGAGTAAAAGCCGCCTCGGCAACATTCCTGAATAGCATAGGAACAGAAAGAGGACCGACACCACCAGGAACAGGACTGTATCGAGCTGCTTTCTCGGAAATGTCACCCTCAAAATCAGATAGGAGGCAATCCTTTTCAGCGCAGAAAGTAGTGCCCACATTGATTACTTCAACTCCGTCTTTGAGCCAAGAAGCCTGAATGGCACCAGGAGCACCGGCACAAGTAACAACAACATCCGCTTGTCCAACCAAGTCCTGCAAGAGTGCCTCATTAACTCCAGTATGAGCTACACTAACCAGAGCCCCGGCCTCGCGAAGCATATGAGCCATGGGACCCCCAACAATTGGACTCCGACCGATAACAAGTACATGTTTGCCCTTAACTTGTACGTTGTGCTCCTTGATCAATTCCATAGCACCAGCTGGAGTCACGGGAGGGTACTGGCTGCCCCAAGAAGTGTAGTGAATTCCATCTACGTCTTTCTCGAGAGGCACTGTGTTGAATGCACGGGCACTGTCAATTTGGCTCGGCAAAGGCCACATGAGCTGGATACCATCAACTGAGTCTCTGATCTTGTAGATTTCACTCAAGAGTGCATCTGTAGTGGTCTTTTCATCGAGGTTGATTTCGGTAACATGAAAACCATTCGCTTCTCCTACTTGAGTCTTCGTAAACCAGCTGTTCGATGGATTGGAATACAAAGCAGTGCGTCGTTCAGAATGCTGGTAACGAGGGAGCTGCCCAACGGTGATGACGGCTAGACTGGGCTGTCTTCCGTAGGCTTTCTTGAACTTGGTGGCGGAAATCTTGGCATCATTGAGAGCTTCACGTCCAATTTCATTCCCGTGGAGTAGGTTGGAAGGAGGCTGCCACAAGTTGGATTGGTCAAGCCCAAAGAGAGGATCTGCACCCTCCTTGTCACTGTGACGAAGCAACCACTCAGTAGCCTTCCCCCAACGTTGAGCTGACAAGACACCTAGACGATCTCCCACAAAGGTCTCCTTGACATGATTGTTAACGAGCTCAAGCATCTCCTTCTCGAATCCCTCAGAGTCATGCCAGTGATCATTCGATTCGTCATCAAGCTTGAGAATCTTCTGAGCCTCAGCCACAGCCCTGATGGCCTCGTGGGGGTTCCTAATGGCATAGTTCCATCCGTCAAATGTAGCCTCGAGAAAGGCCTGGGCGGCCAGACGTCGATCAGTCCCCTCCAATAAGGCTTCATTGGAAACAAACAGCATTTGACTGTAGCCAAGCTGAGGAGAATCGCCATGACTGTCGACAACATCTTCAAGTACTTGAAAGTTGAGACGATTCGGATCCATACCACGACTCGACATGAATCTAGTCAAGGCGGGGACTTCGGTAGTAGTATACGCCTGAATCCCCTGGTAGGTCCCATTTAACAAATCAGTATTCTTCGTCCCACGAGGAGAGGCCACCACCGTCTGTTTAGCGAAGATGTGCTGCAATAACTGCACGGTGTCTTCGTGAGCTCCAATGACATCCCCATCCTTGAGGGGGGATAGACTAGCCACACAGAGGGGAGAACGGCGGAATGTGCTAGCCACTGCTGTGACGGCGAGTGAGGGCTCGGCGAAAAGAGTAGGTGTGAAGATGTTTTGTTCCGCGGAGCCAAACGTGGCCAGAGTGCCGGGGTTGGCGATTTGAAAGGCGCGGACGTTCTTGGCCTCGTGGCCCACGGGGCAGGTGGGGAGGAAGTGGAGGTTGTTGATGCCCTTGGCTTGGTATGTTTCTGTGCAAAGATGTGGAGAATATGGAGATTAAGGTGTGAGCATTAGCATCAAACGAATGCAATGCAACACTGCACATCAAGCACACATGTCACGTGTCACGTACCATTCACAAGAGCACACGCGACACCAGCAAACTGCAAACTCATGTAATAATCGAGCTGCACCGCCACATCCGGCGAGGAGGCTGAAGCAGCAGCAGCGGACAAGTTGCGCACGGACGAACAAGGGAGAGTGCCACGACGACCATTATTAAAGACGGAACTAAATTTCAATGCGATGGTGCTGCTGTTGTTGGCATTCCTTTCTCGTACGGCGGTCGACAGAAGACGCCACATTGGATCAAGGTAGAAAGGTTCAAGGCCCTTGATCTTAGTTTTATGATGGAGGAGGTCGAGGTCATCGCTGCTGGTTGATTGGATGGAGGTAGGTGTGCGTTGATGAGAGTTGATGGATGATGGACGTGTTGTCGGTTGACGGTTGATAGTTGATGGAGTTAGGCCTGTGTAAAAAATAGCAATCAATTTGTGTTAACGAATTCCTACGTGTATTTTGTACGATAAACACACGTGTGTAACCTATTACAACAAATAACGGATACCTACAAGATAAGGTATACTGGTACCATACAACCTGCCTCAACCTGCAACCAACAAGCTACACAACCTACAACCATGGCGGAGCCAATCTATCTAGCCGCCGTAGAAGGCGGCGGTACCACCTTCCTAGCCTCGATAGCTCGCATAATCCCAAACGACGAATGCAAACAAAACATCACCCCCAGCCGCTTCTCTATCGGTGAAATCTCCCTTGAAATAATCGAAACCGCAACTTTTCCACCTTCGTCGACGAACGAATCATGGACACCCCAACAAATTCTCTCTGCTTTAATAGACTTCTTCGCCACGAACCGTCCTTCTTCTGGTTATGCGTCTTTAGGCATTGCCACCTTTGGTCCCATTGGGGTTTCTCCCGCATCTCCACATTATGGATGTGTATTAAACGGATGTCCTAAAAAAGAATGGAGGGGAGTCGATTTATTAACTCCATTACAGAAAGCATGTGGAGTAGAAAAGTCAAAGGTTGGTTTTGATACCGATGTGAATGCTCCCGCGTTGGCAGAATTTAGGCATAGATGTTATAATTGGCAATCTAAGCAGGGCGTAAAGAAGG
Organism: Cyclotella baltica; assembly: GCA_036939635.1. Taxonomy (NCBI): domain Eukaryota; phylum Bacillariophyta; class Thalassiosirophyceae; order Thalassiosirales; family Thalassiosiraceae; genus Cyclotella; species Cyclotella baltica. Next base: position 10,070 of record JALLAY010001217.1, read on the forward strand.
GGCGGCCAACTTCATTGGCTTACATTACTGTAGGGACTGGAGTTGGTGTCGGCCTCATTATAAACTCGTCACCGGTGCATGGTCTTCTTCATCCTGAGGGGGGTCATTGTCCTACACACACACTTCCCAACGATGATTTTCACGGATATAGTTGGGGCACTGAGAAATCTCCGTTTGGAGGAGTTGGAACGGTGGAAGGGGTGACTAGTACCGTTGCATTGACGGAGAGACTTATGGCCATGGAGAAGAAGAAGCAACAGAGCGATGAGCATGGGGATGCAAACAGTGCAAGCAATAGAGATAGATTGGCAATGTTATCTGATGATCATCCGATTTGGGATCATGCATCGAATGCTATTGCTAACCTTTGTGTTACTATTCTGCTCTTGACTTCATGTGAGACTATAGTGTTGGGTGGAGGGGTTATGAATCGTTCTATTCTGTATAAAAGAATAAGAAGTGGGGTGTTGAAGTTGTTGAATGGTTATTTGGATGTGGAGGAAGTAGTTTGGCTCTGAAAGGTCCTCCTGTTTCCTTTAATGTTGTAGGCAGGAGCGGTGGCTTGTTATTGCAGCGGTGTTTTCTTCTTCATCGGCTCGGATAGAAGAAGAGTTGGATAGAAGTCGGATAGAGCTCGGATGAAATTGGGATAAAAGTCGGATAGTTTCGATAAAACTCGGATAGCACAGATAAATTCGGAGCGATTTGTTGGCATCAGTTTTTGAATTTGTTGGCATCAGTTTTTGAGCGATGTTCTTCACAAAAGTCCTTCTTCGCAAAAAATCTCCCGATTTGGGCGAACGAGCGTTTATTCTAGTATACTATGGAACAAAGATAAGGTTTTCCCTGTTCTCCAGCAAAACATATGCATAGATAAAACCTTAGACGTAGAGAGTAGAGAGTAGGGATAAAACTTACTAGACTCTAAACTTTGGCGTGTGAAACTTAGGGCAAACTTAGGTAATAAGTTCAAGCTTCACCCACCTAAGTT
>JALLAY010001218.1:0-11075 GCA_036939635.1 Cyclotella baltica
TTGACAATCTCCCTCAAATTCCATTGTCCTATAAAAATTGAACTAACAAATCATAGTATTCTCATTATCTTTGTACGCCTTATGTTTAAAGTACCTGGGTCTTATAAACTGTAAGAATTGATGGTACGGTATACTGAGAGAAAAATGAGGTGACAACTGCATTCTTTACTAAGTTGTGAGAGTTTGAAACTCTCTTTATTTAAAACTAAGGTTTCTAAAGGTTTGCATACGTAGGATAAACTATAAATAGCTGTACGTATCCTTACAATAATACCTTTGAGGTAGTACCATATATTTCTTTTTAATTTTTTAAATATCATGTAGAAGATATGTTTGGCGCTATCAATTAAAACAAATGGTGCCAATACAACAATGCTTGGTGTGTACTGATTCCTCGTATAGAAATCATGATCTTATAGTGATGGAGAAGGAATCCTGTAGAAATAGAAAATTGATGCCAGATTATTGTGATGTGGTCATACACAAGGTCACCTGTTGATTCGGGTGATTTATGCAAAGGTGTTCATCTGCAATGACTTGGAAAATATGAACAAATCACTTGATTTGCTCGATTACTGTGACTATAGACTCCAACACATACTTTGATATTATTTGATATCAGAGTATCTTTCGTAAATTATCTTTAAGGTACCTATGCAAGAGCAATGTTTGTGAAACAAATTCATAATTAACATCAAATAATACCAAGAATGCTCTGTAAAGATAACAAAAAACTAGATTGACTTGTTTTACAAAAAAGATCCGTGTCATCAACTTCAGTTGAATCTAAGTTTTCTCCAGAGATATAATATGGTCGAATCATAGTTGTTGTCTCTCTAGGTGACAGCAGTCCCGGTTTGGCTGCTGTCTCTCAGTGACAAAATGGTTTTACAGGGGTGTGGAGATCATGGTGTTGAGTGATTGTTTGTTGTCGATGGCAAAATGAAGAGAGACAGAAGTTGTGGTCATACGGACCTGAAAAGGAGTTTACTTTGCCGTGAGAGGGACAAGAATAGCAAAGCAAAAACCCAAGTTGAAGTTGAATGCATTATTGAGGTTCTTTCGAATTGTACTACTGACTTGTTTCGTCGCCCCTCACTTCAATCTACCGAACTGATATAACTGTAGTACATTTTCTGTAACATAATTTAGTAAATAAAAGAATAATAATGATTCTCCTCTAAATATAATATTCTTGTGTTTTGAAAACTGTAGTTTAAGTCGTTTGAATCAAGTTTCTTTCACGCATCAGATCGCGATTTTCTATCCCGTGCAGTATTCATGTTCTACCGGTACTTCTATTACCTTCTATTACATACTGATGACACTTTTAAATATCAATCGGACAAAAATGAGCGAAGCCCAAAGCCGAATCTTTAAGTCATGTTCTCATCCACGAATAAGAGAGAATACCATACACAGAAATTACATCACGTACATAACTTGACATAACTTCATTGTTTGATTGTTTCAACAGGTTTCAACGATGGGACAATGTTCGGTGCTGATAGCGACTACGAAGAAAGCGATGCCTGCCGCTTTCAATGGCGGCCTAAATTAATATCCCTCCTCACTGCCATCGCTTTCGCATTATCGATTTATTCATCATTGGATTGTCGAATGATGACAGTCGGTGAGAATAGTTTTATGATTTACAATTAACCTTTTTGTAGTGTGTCATGTCCTTTCATAACGCTAAACCTGCCAATTCGCCGTCCATTTCCATTACTCTCCTACCAATCCTTCAGACTTCGGGTTCACCCCAGAATCCTATTCTGACAATGTTATAGATTTAGGATTATGGACCTTTGAATCGCCGGATGGGACATGTGTCTCGCATAGAGACGCCCTTCAACAATATTCATGGGTGGTGTCGGCCAAGAGCAAGAGCTGGTTCGTAAATTCTGACGTTAGTTGGACTACCTCGAGGATATTTGCCTTTACAAGCGCTTTATTTGCTGTCATGGCCTTGGTGAGATTGTATACTAAGGACTGAGTTCAAATTCTTTTGTTTTTGGCTCTCTGTCTCACTCTTATTTTCTCTAGATGATAGGGATCAGAAATTCTTGTTCAAGTGAACCTTCTTTGCTTGATTTATTAATATACACTTCAATAAATGCTTTGTTGTGTGAGGGTAAGTTGGATAAGTATCCGGAAATGCCAGTTTTATACCTGACTTCTAACGGAACCTCGTCTCTCTATTCACAAACTAGCATCAAAGCTCGGACTATTTTTCCATAGCAATCTATGCATGTCTCCAAACTACTGGTACAACAGCTACACTGACTCCTTCTCGCATACCGAAGACTGCAGCTTGGGCACAAGTGCATTACTATGCATAGGCTCCATCACATTATATTCATTATCAATAACGCTTAGTGTAGGATATGCTTTCCGACCAGCCTTCTCTGAGGATGACGTTGCTGACTATTACGATGAAAAAAGTTTACAGTCATGGATGCACAATGGCAGTCTGTTTAACCAGCCAGAGGGATCGCATCAACAAACGCAAGAGGAAACTACAATGACAGAGCATTGTGATGTGCTCGAAATTAGTGAAAGATCGGGCTCGGTTCTACGACGAGCCGAGACTATTCTCGACGAGGATGGTGATTTTTCGGGGGCGAGTATTATAAGACCGCCATGTTATGGCAGAAAAATGGACGAGATAAGTGCTGTTAGCTGGGACGAATATTATTAACATCCAAGCAAAGGTTCCAAAATTTCGATACAGCAAGAAATGAAAGTGCAAGGGGATAAAACGTTCCATCACATATCAATTCCGAATTTTCCATATGATACACTCATTTTCATTTGAATTTATGAATTAAAGTAATTCATTTTCGTATAAAATTAAAGGACAAACCCGTGCCGTTCTTGAATACTTGTTCGGGGCAGCTCTCTTGTAGTATGTATAAGTCGGATATATATAATGAGTATGAAAAGGAATTGTTATGAAGGCGTGCCTAGTATCATCACATCTGACATGGCAGTGGGTGACTCCGTAGTCGCTTCAGACGAGTTGAAGGACTTGAGGAATGCTCCCCACAGCCCCTTCATGCTCGGGACGAAAATATTCTAATAACAAATCAAATGAGAATGGGGCATTAGTATCTAATAAACGTTATGTATATGCACAAGTAGTACTTACATTATAAAACTCCACGATATTTCCCTCGCCCCCGTCATCAGAGCAATTGTTAATACGATGCAAAATATCACGAACAACGGCAGGACTCAGGCATATCTTTTTCTCTTGTTTGTACGCCCTTAAGATTTCAACAAACGTCATCTTCGGTGCAAGGGCCATCTTGGTACAAATAATGTACAGCGTACACAGCATGATTTGATCTGGATGGCGGTTGAAGAACATGTCGATGCGGTAGCACATCAAACTTGCAAACAATGTCATTGTCTTCTCTTTGACATCTTGTGCCTTGGTATTTGACAAATCATTGTCACTGGACAGAGACATCTCATTGCATATGGTTTGTAGCCGAGACTCGATGAGCACAAGCAGTTTCTGAACAATATACCCGACAAACATGCTTTCCTTCGAATTTTCGTTCTGGGTGAACTTGACCCCTGATTTAATGGGGCACAGTTCACGAAGACATGACAGGGGCCAGCAGGACGGACGCTCCCTCAATTTGTTGATCATCCCGATAAAACTTGGACCAAAGCTACTGATATGCTCAGTATCGTAGTCAAATGACCAGAGTGAATCTAGCAGCATTTCTTGAATCAGACGAAGTACCTGTGTCAAATACGTTGGGAGAACCATATCTTTGTTAGAAGTGGTGCCCATTTCTTGGAGATAGGCCTCGACTAGTTTGTAGTAGACTATGGGACAGCTTCCGGTGCCTTTAATGTTGAACAATGATTTGCCGTGATCTGTGGCCTTGTTTAGGCAAAAATGACAGAGTGAAAATAGAGATTTATGGAATTGTGCATTGAGTAGAAGCATGTAGCGACTGTTGCTTCTATGACTTCTAAGGATTTGTTCGAGAGCAAAGTAATAGAGGTACAGAGATGCCGCGGGCAGGGGATGTGATTTTTTTCCAAAAGTAAACTCCAAGGGTGCTTTCATAGATACCAAAGAGTGCCCATTTGTGCCTTGATCGTCACCGTTGACATTGGATTCGTCAATCAATGATGTGACACAAGACATAAGAAGAGGACATATGATTGCCGTCCAACCAAGATCTTTTTTTGGTGCAAATTCCCCCAGTAAAGAAGCTAGCGCCTCGCTTGGTTTTATTGAGGGAGGATCTGACGACAACGATTTCTTGAAGATTTCTTCGGTCCAGTCATGAAGCTCCTTCCTTTGACTATCGGTTATTGGAGGACCGACTAGCCCGCGAATGTAAATGAAGCATTCGGGCTCAGGATTATGCATTATGGGCCTATCCTGAGGCGGCGGTCGGGGGGCGTCGACTGCGGCTGCAGCTGCCGTTGTATTTTTTTCTTTCGGCGGCTCGTCTTCTTCGACGCGCGCGTCTTTCATTTCGCTGTCTTCGTTCATTTCGTGCACTGTTAAAGAGCAATGCCTCTAAAAATCGATTGATGCAACAACGAGGCGGCGAGGGGGGAGCAGAAGCGACGGCTTGTAAAATTAAGACGATTGTGCTGGTAGGTGTCGTCGAAGTCGACGATCGAAATAAAAAAAATGAACGGCAATGGATTTTTCATTTTTCATGGACTCTACGTTTACGCATGAAATATCTTGAATCCCAAAGGTATAGAAATGGATTTTTCATTATGTATACCTTGTGATCCTCTTTATGCACTTTATTCCAAGCGAACAACCCCGAGGTGAGTTTGAAGGAAACGTGAATACGTGCGAAATTCACCTAATAATTTTGCCCTTCGATACTGACAATCTGATACTATTTCGACAGTACGACCAGAGGTCGCTGTCGGTAGGTGTCGTCGCAGGTCGTCGCTGAACCAATCAACTCATCTATCGAAGCCTACCATCTCCTACCATGATAGTCTCTACACAGTAATGATAATTGGCTCATAATGAGATCGCCAATGATCAATCAAACCATTCTCACGTTTGCTCTTGCATATCTTTCGAAATCATTTGGGTTCATGTCCTATGGTACTAGTAGAGGGAGAAAGACCGTTTCCGATTATGCACAGTCAAACTGCGCTTCCACACAATGCCTTAAGAAATGCCATGCATACATAACACCTCTCAATGCACGTAATTATCCGACAGATTTAGACACAGCCTACGAATGGATCGCAAACGATCGTTATTCCAAAGATCCAGAGCGGATTCAAATAAGATGGTTTCATCCCACTGAAATTGCCTCTCAAACAAACAATTTTCATTTGGAAGATGTAGAGTTGGGGTATCAGTCTAATTTAAGCAAGATGCCATTGTATCCACTGGGTATGGTGCATGTTCCCTATTCAATGGAGAATTACACTTTGAATAATATTGAGGAGAGGAATGTTAATATGGCCATGGTATGTACAATTGCTTTTTGATCCTGTTTAATTCTTAATTTATCTTCTTCTAAAGAAATTCTGTGCACTCGAATATTGGTTCACTGTATGGTACAGGATTTACTTAATAATCAGTGGCCCTCTTCTCTTTTTTGCGTAGCCCTACGTGCAAGAGATACCAACAGAATAGCATCTGTAGCAACAGTTATGCAAGTTTTAGAAATAGAAAATAGATCTGTACGTATGCATAATAAGATGGTGGTTACATGTAAAGCTGTTGGAATTGCAGATGTGGTTTCAATCGACAATCCACGGGTTTGGAATGATGAATATGTGGGAGGTGAATATCTTGTTGCAAATGTGCAAATGCGACCTCTTTCCGATTCAAACACACAAGCAATCGCTAGTAAAGAATTTGAATCTAAAACCATAACTGGCTCTACTTCAATCCCACATCAGCTATTATCCAACTATCAGGGAGTGAAAAACATCTACTCAAACTCTCGCAGCATTGCCTCCAACGAACTACCACCCTACGCCCGCGAGGCAATATTAACCATGAAAAACTTCACTATATCAGACATTATGAATGAGCATACATTTTGGTCCTTTATAGAAACATGGCAAATGTTATGCAACACCATACGTCAGGCAAAGCGTAGTCAACTAACGTCGATGGTGAACGAAATTTCTGTTGAGGTAGCAATGCAGCTTGGTGGGCCTTTAGAGTTGCCCGTGAAAAGAAGTAGTTTACCAAATGATGTGCAGTGGAAATTAAATGAGATGGAACAGAGTGCCTCTCGTGATTTTATGGAGTTGGGTGTGGATCCTGTGCTGGATTTTCAAATTTTAATTGAGATGAAAGATCATGAGGATAGAGTTGAGAAGGTTGGTGAGATGGTTAGAAATGAGTTGCTGAGGTTGGAAGCGAAGGAGAGTTTGATTCAGGCTTTACAAATGCATGATCAGGTAGAGCTTAGTGACGATTCAGACATAGGCAGAGGATTTAGTTAATCAATCATAGATCTTATTCAACCCTTTAACATAGAAAGAACTACTCAATTGAAGTGTTCACAACTACACTCAAAAAATCTCAAAAAATATTGATGTTATTCGACACATGGGAACATTTTGATAGCTGAATTGTATAAATCTACTTCCTGCTCACTTCAAGCTGACAATGCCAGAAATAAATAACAGTTGGCTAAGATTTGATTGAGTCAATCTATCCTTTAGGTATGCATGGCGACAAATATTTTGGACCAGCCAACATCTCATATTTTTCATGTTGGTATCACAAACCACCTCATATTACTCTCAAACACACACCCAAGCTCCCCAAGAAGTCACAGCACTCATTATGGCTGAGAGCCAGGCCTGCTTGGGTTGTCTTGATGCTAAACTTGGTGACAGTCCAAAGAAGAATTGATTTTCAACTATTACCAGATGAGTTTTGTCTGATTATTCAACATCACAATTTTCATACAAAGAATGCTGAAGTGCTGAGTCTAATGTCTAATCTATATTATTCTATGAATATAAAATCTACACTTGAATACATAAAGCCACATTTTAATCATTCTAATTCGAAGAAGGATCCGTGAAAATTTTCTACATATTTTTCGCTGTCAATGTTATATGATACTCCTCACGACTGTTTAGCATCAAATTACTTGACAATGATCATCTGTCTGGCATAGAATGATGAAGCACAAACCAGTCAAATGCAAGTCATCTGGTAGTTTTGTTCAAACAAATATCCCTCAACAATACCCACTTTCCAGACAAAGAAATATTCCAGAGAAGTTTACCTTGTTCCTAGTAGATGTACCATCAAAATGTCCCTAATATCAGTCCAAAAATTAGAGGCTGTGGCTATAACAAACAGGCATTCAATAAGTCCAGAGAATTAACAAGCCTGTGCTTTAGTTACTAAGCAAATAGCAAGGACCAAGTACTCTGTTGGCTGCGTAATATGAGGATATCTGCTCTCAGGACAAGAGAATAGTTCCCTTGTGGAATTAAGATCATGCTATCAATTAAAGTGTGGGCTTATAGTATGGCTGAGAATATACCTTCCCCTGCTTTGATTTTGGCAGGATAGGTATAATTATAATAGCCTAGAGGGAAAAAATCCCTATTTTAAAACCCCATTCGTGCTTGGCCATAACATCAGTGATTACAATGAGCTATCTACAATCAGACTGCATAGTCATTTAGGATTGCATGCTTAAAAATATTGTCTCTGACAATGTTACTTTTGTTGTTTAAGTGAATGCACATGATTGTCGACACATTATTGTCGAACTAGTACACGAGCGGGTTTTTTGATTCCTGTACATGGTGTAAGGCGTGGCTGTAGTAAGTTGTGGGGCCAATCGGTTGGCTTGCCACGTCGGTTAGCTGGTTGCACTGTTGGAGCGCGACATTTGTTCGTCCTTGGGCTAGCATACGAGTACCGCTCAACTGACAATGTTCATAATCCAAGAATAGATTGACCGGAAACATAGTCACTTTTCTTGGCAGTTTCTTTTTTGGGTGCAAAACCCAAACCTAGATATTCCAAGGATTGTGTCACATTCTTGATTCTTGACATACCAAAATCAAATAAGGAAAAGGTGTGCTGTATTTAGTAGGCTCGTCATTTATTTTTATGTATGTCATGCTACACCTGTAGTAGGAAACGAGGAGAAACAATGCATGTGTGGAAGCATAAAACCAAACAAACTACCATTCTTGTTATGATGACCTATCAAGTTCCTCCATCTTAGCTCTTACACAGTATTGCTTACATCACTGCAAGATGATTTTTAAATCTATTTTATTAATTAAATCTCCCATTTAAAACAGAATTATAGTTAAAGTGAGGTATTTGAAACATGGGGTACAACTGTGTAAGTATGGTACTTCTTCAATTTCTCCTTTTATTACATTTTTATTCAGACTTCAAATAGTTGTCAATTCGGCTCTTTGTGAGTAAAAAGGTGCAAAGTTCTCATGGGATGGTGATGAAAATGTAACTCTCTCATTGAATGGAAAAAAGGTGGAACAAACTGAACACATCTGTTACAAGTTAGTGAAAGTGATTGTTATCTCTGAGTAGCATTGAATATTGACCTCACGTTGAAGCAGGTTGTGGTTGAAAATAGCATTAGATCGTCAGCTTCATTTTTGACATTTATGCTACTTTAAATCGTTATTGAAAAACATACAGATCAAGCTATGCCGATGAGGACAAAACATCGCAAACAATTAAAGTAGGTTGTTTTCTTCCCAAGAAGCGCTGGAGCATTGGCAAGCCGAGAAAAGAAGCCAAAAACTTACCTTTCAGGCTTTATCATTCTTCGCAGCATATAATGCTTTTATTCATCCAGAGTGGGCATCTACTCTACAGGCCAAGTTATGACAAAAAGTGCAGGGCACACCACAAGCGTGTCTATTTTACTCAAGCTAAATGTCCGGAACCTTGAACCTAACACTCTCGGCAACATAGTATGCAGCATGTGGCGCTTGAAATCAATAAGTAAACTTAGTCATCTAAAGTGGATTGTGTACTTCAGAAGTACCATAGAATATACTTATGAAAATCATTCGTAATGCTGAGACAGTGTGTGAACAGTGTGATAATATTATCCCCCTACAAGATGAAATTNCATGCCAATCTCACGTACTCTCACTAGCTTTCACCGCGATCGCCAACAAAAGCACCACTCTTCGATGGCCGGCATTGATGCAACCTGATGCAACAACGCCATCTCCATGGCCTCGAATCGATAGCCAACACCACTCTCCCTTTGTCATCTCGTTCGTCGCTGATCCACCGAGCCATGGGCGTTAAGGATGTTCACCGGGACTTCGTCAACCTGCCACAGCACGCGAGTTTTAATTTGCAAACAATCTCAAGACCCAAGAATGAAAACAAACAAGACGACGAAGACGACACGGCCACTGGATCTTATTCGACTCTCAATATTCTTCCGACGTCAACGCCAGGATGCCTCCGTTGAAGTACGCTCGAATCATGAGCTCTTTTCCTCATGTGGCAGTAATGCCAACATCAGTGACGATGTACAATTCCAGTGACTATGTACATCAATTCCAAGAACATAAGAGAGCGTGCTGTTTGGTCCTCCGTTAAACGACCACCACGCAGCAGAGGCAGTAGCAGTATTGGTGGAGATGTACGGTTATTCATAAGCAGCAGCAGGACCTAAACAATAACAGCAGCGCTCATCACAATCAAATCAATGCACTCTTCTTTGATTCTAAATGTGGCATTTTGCCAGACATTAGCAGGCACGAATGAAGTCAGTGTTTGGATCGTTGGAATGGGGACGGAGAGATGAAAATCACAACAACAACAACAAAAATTGTAGCAACAACAATAATAGACAAGAGGATGACATCAACGACGCACTGCCTGCTGACAAGAATCGACAATCATCACAAATATCACGAGTCAAACTACAACAAATAAATCAACAGGCATGATTATTGATCCGTCCTATTCGGCAAAGCAATACCGCCAACAAGAACTGAACGTTCATTTCATCCCAATTCGACAACAACACATCTCCTACTCGAATTCAACAACGGACGTCAAATCCTATCCATACCGACAGATACCAACACATTACACACCCACGCCATCATCCTAGCCCTAAACGGGAATGATTAGAGTTGAAACAATCAGCCAGAGTGGAAGTTGTTTTTTTGCATGCGAGTGCATTTAGTTTTAGATTAATAATTACTAGAGAGATGTTTACAACTAAAGTATTGCAGTTAAGGCATGTGTTTAATTTAGGCTTTACCAGTACGATACAGAGAGTGCAAACAGCCAATCGTTGAACGAAAATAACACATATTCGGAGTTGGTTGTGGAGAACATAAGACACAATCGTTCAAGTTAGAGATGACATAGGTGAAGAAGTCGTGGATAAAGACCCACAAGTTTTGGCAAACAGCAAGCTTTCAGTCTTTTTGATGAGGAAGATGTCAAGTTTTAGTGCCCCTCTCAGTTCCTGTAACAGTTGACGCAACCAAAGACAGTCACTCTTTGATCATCAATGGTAGCGTGGAAACGGCAACTAGTTTCGAGTCTGGCGATATTTTGATGATCGACTGTTGCCATGGGTCGAAGATTATGCCAGCAGCAGCAAAAACATTAAGCTGATTCAAATGCGGGTCAAAATGAAAAAAAAACGACAGAAAGAAGCTGCCGAGACTCACCTCATACGAAGTATATGTTCATCACCAGACAGTGAAATATTCTGAACATGCTTCTCTTACAAAGGTCATCGACTGTTATTGACGCGAGGCATTCCATGCAGTGTGTATGTCGGTGGCATCCCAGAGCATCCAAGAGAAGAGACGTTGCAGAAGCCGACAGGGAGGCGGCGGTGGCGGCCATCCGTGCCCCAAGAGGGATCGGCGGCGACGGCAATGGTGTTAGTCCCACTCCATCAAGATTGCTCTACAGAGCGTTGGTCGAGAGAGGCACAAGATCGCATCGTTCCCGAAGAGCGAAGAGTTTCCGAGGGACGTAGCGGAAGAGGCCAAAGAGGCGGCGGAGGCGACAACCCGTGCAGCGAGAGACGGCCGAGGTGCCGTAGAAG
>JALLAY010001219.1:0-11095 GCA_036939635.1 Cyclotella baltica
AATTGGTGATGTGTACCTATGAGTGCAAACAGTGAAAAAGAGGTGTGTTCCGCCTGAAAGTTGAGGACAGCAGAGATAAAGACAACTGAGATTTAAAAAATCTCGACTGTGAAAATGACAGTATTTGGCATAAAAATAATCCGATTACATATTTTTTTCACACAATTATAAGTTCATGATGTCTATGATGTCTGCACCAATAAAAAGTATTTTACCTTGTCTCACTTCACTGACTTGGTTTCTCTTCAATCCTTCTATCTAACTTAGGATTGGCCATGAGGGATGGAATGGGTGACTTTGACACGGCCCTGCCAAGCGTTGGCATCATTAGACCGTCAATGGGCACACATGCAACTCTTGTTGAGGATGAATTGCCAATATGAGCACGAGCAGCAAGAGTGGGAGGACTAGGACACCTGTGTTTATTTGAGGATCGTTTTGGAGTACTGAATACAAACTTTAGTTTGTCCATCAAGGGCTTCTCGAAAATGACAGGTCTTTCTTCTTGTTTGACGGGAAGTTCTGCAGAAGTTGAGCAATGTGACTTGTTCAAAGGCTTTCTACGTGGCTGCAGACGAGGCCTTTTGATTTGAGGATCGAGGTCGTGGCACTGTTCCGGAAAAAGTGGTATGAAATGCGAAGAATCGTTCGTCGTAAGAGTAGTATTTTGGGTAGCTCTATTGCCATCAATCTTTACTAAAAACAGCGAGGTCGAAGTGCAGTTGGTGGAGTTTGATCGGTACATGGTGAATGTTGATGGTTGATGGATGAAAACGCAGTTCTGAAATAAAACGATCTAGAAATGAAATTTATGGGAGCACCGTGTTCCCGTTACACAAAATGAAGAAAGTATCGTACGCATCTCTGTGTGGACGCTTGTGGACGCCGTGTTGGAGTTGGACGACTTTCGGCGTATCTAGACGATGCTGTTTTCTGGCCCTCCGCAAGCTCGGAAGAAAACATGCGAACTTCCCGTGGATCCTTCTGATGTATCGATGACACGTCGGCAGTCAAGAGGAGTCTTGTAGAGAATTCGCATTCTGTAGAGAGAATTCATACGCGTTTTGATGAGAAGTCCTGAGAAGAATTATTGGACAAAAATGACCGAACAAGCAAGAATAAGCAAGAATAAGTGAAGGAAGCAAAAGGAAGTAGAAGTAAAAGTGCGAAGGATGTTGATATCTTATTGAAGAAACCGCGATATCGATGCGAAGCGAAGTAAATAAACATTGTTTAAACCCACTCAAAAAATATTTTATGTGAACTCTTCAGCCCCGAGAGACCGGTCATCGCTGAGTTTCTGAATGACTTGACACCAGTCACATGGCAATAGCGCTGGGTCACTTGACATCACTTGGGAACACTGGGCTTAGTGCCGGGTCACTGGGCATGACTTGGTAGTAGTGCAAGGTAATGCCGAGCGACACAGCCCCGCACTTGGCTGGTCTTGGGTCTTGGCCATACTTATCTGTTGTTCTCTGTTGGCTTGTTTGAATGCCTTCTCTTGTCGCTTGCCGCACAGATCCTATCTGTCACCTCCTTGCTCGGACACTCCTAAAACTTTTTATGGTGATAGTGTAGATAGATAGTGTCGCAACTGACTCATCTGTGACTGAGAGTCCACTAGAGATTTCACATCAGATAGCCAGTTCCACCTGGAACTGGCGTAGTAGTAGAAGTCAAGTCTCGGCTCATCAAAACTAAAAAACTAATCTTAACCTCGACCATAGAGCTCGTGAGCATAGCTTCTTAGTGTTCCAAAACAGCAACCCTACCACACCCACCGGCATCAACATGATGTCCGACAAAGTGGTAGAAAAATCTAATTCAGCCGTCGCAGCCTTTCCCCAATCAAGGTAAAGACTTAATACATCGAAATCCGTTCGTTCGAAGATCAAAGATGCAATTGACTCCATACTTGTCAAGATCTCCCACCAATACCAACCAATGGAAAATATTCACGGATTCTTTTGCCTTTCCAAAACAGCAACCAAATACACTAAAATTACGTCCAAAACCTTTGTCAAACTGTACGATACACCACCATCAAAGATGATGCGAAAACACCCATTCACCTCAATGCAAAGGAAAAAAGGACTCAAAATTGCCAATAGTCTTCTTGAAGCCACTGCTGAATATGGTACCAAATCCTTCACCATCACCAATGCCAAGGATCTTCAACAGTAGCAGCATTCTGTAAATCCTGGCAACAGGACAGTAAGCCGTGACTTGTGCAGAGCTGTCAGAGATGCTGCATATTGACGGGCTCAGCAAGATTGGCGTTGCTGAGATCTCCCAGATCCTTGAGAAGATAGCCCGCAAATGCTATGTCACAGATGTACAATGCCCGGAATTGGTTGATCTGGACAATCATAACATGAGTGGGGCCGGTGGCGGGGAGAAGGAAAGTACTGCAAAGCAGCCGTAGACTCTCCTTACCAAAGTCCTGGAGGGGGATGGATTCACAAAGGGGAGATGATTTTTGAATTCTGCTCTCAAAATCCCATGTTGTTTGTAAGATGTAAATGATTGTTCCCCTACATCGTAGAACATCCTCCACAATTTATCATGGAGAGTAATGAGAACAGGATCCCCATAAAATGGTGGGGACTGGGGATAGTCAGGGTGATGATTGGTGATTGTCATGATGGTAGCAGGGGGGCTCATTGGCACTTCGTTTCATGCCAGAGGGCACATGATCTTGGATCTGCCGAAGGACACTCATCTTACATCTTGGGGACAATGGGTGTCAGCATTAGTTGTTGAGGCCACTGGTTGTGGAGAACAACATTGCCATGTTGTCATTGTTATCTAAGTTGCGGCGGAGACAGCAGGACCTGCTTCGGAGGTCATCAAAAATTGCAATTGCAGGTGTGATTTGAATGGCCGGTTGAACATGTGGGATTGGGAAGACATCAATCCACAATAACACTCAAGAAAATCAGAGAATCACAAGCACCGGGAAGATATTGTTGCCACAATCAGCCAAAGGAGACAGAGGCTGATATGTTGACAGTGAATAATCTTACAAAGATACTTAGACGGACACAGGGCCAGCCTAAGAAGGCTCACCATGGAGGAGACACACAAACTTAAATTTGAAACTATGGGTTTATGCAGGTATCTTCTTAAGCTACTTCTATAAGACATCGCATTAGAAATCTTTGCAAGATCTTTATTGGTCAATATCACTACTTGACAGGTACCATATATCTTTGCAGACTTTCTAGCATTACCAAACAGCAAAAGATTGCTTGCCAGCTCGATCTTGGATTGCTTAGGTGGAAATATTACTGACATGTCCTGGGACATGACACGACGCTATCCCCAATTGGGATATATGTCCCATGTGATAGGAACATCATGACTGAAGATCATGGATCCATGAGCTGAGTCACTTGTCCACAACATGTCATTTAGTAGTTCAACATTAGCCAATGTTTGGCTAGAGCTGAATGATCTTGAGGTCCATTGCTATTCATTTGCTGTCTGATTACTTGATGTAGTATTTTCATTTTTTATTAAACAATATTTCTCTTGGATATCCTGGTTTAAAATAGTCTACAGGGTCCAATCTTTAACATAGTAAGTAGTTCAGTATGACAGTTCACTGCATATCTAGAAATGTGACCAAAATGTCCCCAACATTGTCAAAAGGACCGGACAACAGTGATGAAAATATGGCACAATTGTGTGTCTTGTCCTGAGGACATTTTTTTGAAATGTCCCGGGACATGTCATGACGTGACAGAATTGATGTCATTTAGGCACCAAAATGTGACACATTGACATGTGACATTTCCACCGAAGTTGGATTGTTTACAAACTAAGTCAAGTGCTATCTCATAGGTAGGTCAGCTTTGCCTCTGAGCAGTGTGCCCAGAAATTGCAATCTCCTAGAGATGTTATTAGGCGCTATCTTATTTCTCCAATTTTTTGATCCTATTCAGATATGATGATTGACCAAATCTTTCCCAATTTGTCCATAAGTTCATCCATTAAATCCCAGCATTCACATCCACAAAGCAATAGATTCACTCTAGGATAGTCACCAACCACAGTGCCAGTACTAGCTGTTCTCATGTCAAGATCATAGTTATCTCTTTGAATGAGACAAATGACTGAAAATACTTGAAATATTTTATTTGTGAGACAACTCTTGAATGACTGCAATCTTCCCCTATCTCCCCAATCATTTTAAAAGTCATACAACCCATATTCACTAAACCAACAACTCTCTCTTGCTTCTGCAGACTTTTTGCTATTATTGCAATCAGCCAACAAATCGCCATTAGGATCAATGTGTGCAATGTTAATTTGTTTGAAATGTCACGGTGAGTGGAAGAAGACACATTCAGTCTTTGACTTATTCTCATTTTCCTTCTTGTGTCCTCTTTTGTCATCAGTCAAAGTGTCCTGAGTCCAAATGGGCATTTCTGGTCCTATAAATGAAAACTTGTTGCAATAGAATGAGACCCTTCTTGACAATCCTGATCCTGAGAGTAACTGCTGCTCTTGTTTTTACTCTTGCAGATATCACAATGACAGCAGCTATGGATTCTTTTGTTTTGTGTGTCTATGTCATTAAATTTGTCATATGAGATTATCAACATATGCTAATGAATAAAATGTAGTGTCGAAAAGGACACATGTTGTTACTTAAAGAAACTTGCATTGAACATAAGAGCATACTCAAGACAATAAACACCATTAGCGTTATAGTGCTACAGTCTATCACTATTCACTCTATGAGAAATGATTGGTGTGCGTATGATTCAACAAATCTAGAAGTGGTTCTTTCTGCCAGTAGGCAGCTTGTATTTTCAAGTTCAAATGTGAGCAAGCCCATGTAGTAACCTCCAGGTTGTTAACTATTTTTGCAAATGAGAGACAGAGAACACACTGATTGTCAAAGCAGTAAGATTCGTGACAAGATGTCGCGTATTTTGGTTCAGTGACAAATCAGACACATAGCACATTCAAATAAGGCGTGTTTACCGTGGAAAGTCAGGATTGTCATGTCATTCAATTGAGGCAATGGCTGGTATGGAGGTCGTATCTAATAGAAACCATGCTTAAAAATAAATCTGACTTTGTCACTAATAATTTAAGCAAGCAACATCAATCTATTAATGAAAGGAGTACTAGAAGTAAATTATGCAAGACATGAGAGATCATGGCAAAGAAGCATTGGCCAGTGATGATTTACAGAAGCAACAATGCGCCGGCACCAGCAGCAAGTGGCACCAGTAGTCGCCTTCGACTACTTGCTGCACTCTGCATCTGCTTCGATGATATTGAAGCAGTAATTTCAGATCGGGCCTCGGATACATCTCCGGTACCTGACCATTCATCAGAAACATCTCCTGCCCAGGACTCACCCCATGTTTCATTCTCTACAACCCCATCTCCGGCCCACGAGTCTCCTCCACTACTCTTTCCAGACTTGCCTCCTCCGGATTTACCAGCTTTGCCAGATGCTACAGCTGTTCCAGTCCAGCCATCGTCACTTGACCAGCCTTCGTCAGCTCCCCAGGAATCCCCAGCCCATTCACTTGAAGACCCCTTGCCTGCCTTGCTTGATGATCCTTTACCGGCCTTGCCAGATCCTACAGACTCACTTGGGTGTTCCATATCCATACCCCACGAGTTATCATCTTTAGAAATAGCTACATCCCCCGTCCAGGAGTCTACATCAGAGGCCCATTCCCAATTGTCAGCAACTACTTCAGTCGATCCAAGCCAGTCATCCATTCCCCAATCATCTGCCGTGTCAATTGTGACCGAGTCACCGGCCCATGCTTCACCACCTGATGATCCCTTGCCTGATTTGCCAGACCCTCCCGATGAACCCTTGCCAGACTTGCCAGAACCTCCAGAGCTTCCACCCCAGACATCTTCAACTGTAGTGGAATCACCGGCCCAACTGTCTTCAACTGTAGTGGAATCACCAGCCCAGCTATCTTCAACAGAGGAGTCTTCTTCAACTGCCATCATGTCATCATCACCTACCCAAGCGTCACCGGCTCCCCAGAGATCATCTGTCAGAGAGTCACCCGCCCAAACTTCTGTTGTCGAGGATTCACCGCCCGATGAACCCTTGCCAGATTTGCCAGATCCTCCTGAGGTTCCAGCCCAGCCATTATCACTAGACCAGCCTTCATCTGCTCCCCAAGAGTCTACACCCCAGCCTCCTGAAGTTCCTTTACCAGACTTGCCAGATCCACCCTTTCCTGCTTTGCCAGACCCACCACCACCGCCCCATCCACCGTCACCTTCCCAGCCTTCATCTGCTCCCCAAGAGTCTACACCCCAGCCACCGTAAGATCCCTTGCCAGACTTGCCGGATCCACCTTTACCGGCCTTTCCAGATCCACCTCCACCCCATCCATTGGAGCCACCCCATCCACCTCCCTTGCCACCTTTTCCTGACCCGCCTTTTCCAGACTTGCCTCCACCACTACCCCATCCATCGGAGCCACCCCATCCACCTCCCTTGCCACCCTTGCCAGACCCACCCTTGCCAGACTTGCCTCCACCACCCCATCCACCTCCCTTGCCACCCTTTCCACCGCCCTTACCAGACTTTCCAGATCCACCAGTAGAAGTTCCTGACCATCCTCTATCATCAGACCCTTCCCAAGTCTCGGAAGTATCAGTTTCCCATGCATTCTCGGGTTCATCTCCCTCCCAAGTCACTACGGGCTCGTCATCACCTTCCCAAATATCCCCAGTCCAAGTTGCGTCGCCATCCCACGTGATGACTTCAGTGTCTGGCTTCCAAACGTCTACTTCGGGCTTATCACCAGTCCAAACACCATCGTCGCCGATCCAGGCATCACCACCAGCCCATACCGCGTCGTCTCCCGCCCATCCGGTCACTTTGCCGGACTTGGTGCTGCCCTTGCCTGATTTTCCCGATCCTCCGCTCCATGAGCCTCCAGTGCCTTTACCGGACTTGCCTGAGCCTCCTCCAGACCATGAATCTGTGGCCCATGAGTCTCCGTCTAACCATGATCCTCCGCCGATCCATTCTCCGCCCCATGAACCGCCTTTACCAGACTTGCCAGAGCCGCCCTTTCCAGACTTGCCTGAGCCCCAACCGCCTTTGCCAGACTTGTAACCCTTACCAGACTTCGAGGAAGAAGAAGAGTCCCAACCCCCATACCACGGAATGTAAACCGGTGGAGATGGAACGGGAACGTATACATATTTATGAATGATTTCTGGTTCGCAAGGTTTGGATGATTTGGAACTTTTGGAAGACGAGGACTTGGAGCCTTTGGATGATTTCGATCCTCCCCATCCTTTTGAGCCTCCCCATCCACCTTTGGACCCCTTTGAGCCACCACCCCAGCCTTTCGAACCACCCCAGCCTCCTCCCCATCCGCCCCCTTTTCCTCCCTTCCCGAGCCTACGGAACTGTATAGAGAACAACAATTCAAAGTAAGTTAAATGTATATGATTAAAAGTAACCTCAAAATAGGTAAGAGGAGCCACACGTACCGAGCCGTAAGATTCAAACTCTCTAATCTGAAATTCACTCTTGGCAGCGGCTACTTCATTCGTTTTCGTTTCTACTGATGAAGAAATGCTAGTGGCGGCTGCTGCCACTATTGGCAATGCAATGATTGACTTCATTCTCGATCAAACTCTCAACAGGTGGCAATAATAAATAGCAATTAATGGAGGGTAAATTGAATTGCATCGACTGCTTTCGAGCGATGTCCAGCAGGAAATATTATGAGACCACTGCATCGTAGCGTGAAGCAGCATCGTAACGATGCCATGGATGGTGGCTTTACAGTGTTTCAAAAGAAAATCTCTTGTCCGTTACATCTTCCCAATGCCAACACACATTGATTCATGTTGGTCTTTTCGTTTTCAAACTGCAGTCCGGTCGGAGACTAACAGGAGTGGTGCGGACAAACCACGCTCTACATGATCCACTCAGTTCTGGAACATGGAGATTTTGCAAAAACGAGTGATGAGGTAAGACAAGACGTGATCAATGTTAACTTCCATCAAATAGCCGATACGCTTACAAGATTTGTTCACGTGATGTGAGTGGAGTTGACCTTGGAGCAACAAGAATGCCGATCGAAGTTTACGGCAATTGGCAATGGGCTGAAATGGGTGTCTTGTGAATGAAAGGATGCCGATTGCAACCGATTGAAGGATTGAAGGCATAAAAGTTCATGGTCAAATTGATGAACCTTAATCCGTTCGAATGCCAATGAGTACTGTCGGTATAGGTCGAAATACATTTCAAGAACCTGATCCACGAGAAATAATGTAAGGCGAGACCTCTTATCCAGGCATTATGGACACTATAACAACAGCCTTTGGTACTGCTTTTAGCACCTACATTACGTAGGTAGCTTAAACTAGGGTATGCTTTCCTACAAGTACCATAAGCTACCTAAGGCCCTCTAAAATGGGACAAAATTCACCCTCCACTCGCCCGTCGGCCGTCGCCACCATTTCAATTCAATCGCACCCGCACACTTCATTCATTCACTGAGAAGAAAAGAAAGTGAAAGCCTCGATGAAAGTGATTGGCAAGACAGTACTACTTTATTCAAGATCAGCAATCCCATTTTCATTTCTAAACGACCTATAAAATAATGCAAGTCGACGACGACGAAGACGAAATCCTACAAGAAATCGAAGCAGAAATGATGGCCCAAATAACTTCTGACGAGATTGACAATCTAACATCCACATTATCAAAATGCACTTCCTTAACGACCAACGTCCCCCATGCCGGAGTGTATGCAACATTACCGTCTCATCAAATCCATCATGCCGCGGAATTCTGGTTTCCCGAATGTAAAGAATGTACACGCTGTAAGGGGCATAAGCACGGTTGTTTGTGTGGGGGGTTGTGTCATTGTTCGATAAAGAGTCATTCCACCGCTACTGTTGGTGCTACTGCTGCTACTAGTGCGTTGAAGGTGATGCTGATGCATTTATACCAAAATCAAATCATCAGGTGGGAAAAACAACAGCAAAGGCAGTCTGTAAATTTTATCAGTTGGGAAATTGTAGGTTTGGTGATTCATGCCGTTTCTCCCATGCATGATGGCTGACACTTGACACGGTGTTGTAAGAAATGGCACCACAGGAGGAGAATACAATTTCTTTCTTGGGATGAATGCCAGCTGCAGATTTAGCAGATGGGGATATTGGGAATTCGTTAGAGTTAGAGAAATTATTGCAATTCGTATCATTCTGGCATCTGGGGCATAGAGCCGGTTCTTCAACTAGTGTGAAAATTACTGTTAGATATTAAACAAACTGCATAGATTAATTTATAATTGTGATTTCATAACTCAGGCAGCCCTTCGTGCCAGTTCCTACATCATTGTCATTTTGAAATCAGCAACCCATTGCTTTATTTGCAACAGAAAATTACTGTTGTGTATTGTACCATAGTCAACTTGTTAATGCTTATACCTTTTAGCATAGCATATTCTCAGTCCAACTGAATAATTTTTCTATTTGGAATCTTGAGTATACCTTAAGGAGGACACAATTCGATGCAAAAATACACAGTTGATTATTGAAAAATGTAAGCTAGATAAGGTAGAGGCTGTAGAAGTCAAAACAGTAACATTGGTGGATGCCAGAAACTGTAGGATAGTGAATGAAACAATGCGATCAACAGTCAAATAGTTAATGAGCAAAATATTAAGAGTTACACAATACGATCTCGACTAAACATAGTGCTTAGTGTGGCACAGGTTTTACTTACCCAGTGGATTAATTACATCTACCTACCACGTCTTGGATTAGTACGAGAGTGCACATGTAGCTGGAAGGACACCTCTCTGGCGGACACTGAATTCGTGGCTGAAGATCTTCGTATTCCAATAGAACTGCCCTTCGATCTATGATACCGTGTACGCAGCAACGTCAAACCCTTATCAGGTCTCAAAGCTAATCAGTTGTAGTGGTACAGAGGATTCAATTGAATGAAAGGATAGAGAAAACTTGTTGTGCAGTAATTGTTTGGCTAGATTAATCAGCCAAATCTCAATGTTACACACGTCCAAGCAGAGAAAGCACGCCAGCACTTGGTCATGCCTGTCATTCTCTACTCGTCCAACTGCCACACTTAACGGAGGCAGAATGAGTCAACTTATAATTCTCCAACAATGGGCACGGATCCTCCGAGTTGCTCGTGAACCATAAGTCCAAGAATTCCCATCATGGCAGCACGGCCATTGTTCAACTCAATGGCACGCTTTGAAAGCTTTGTCTCCTCATCAAAAGTATCCCAGCCAAAGTCAAGAGCTCCATTACGGAAGTCACCAACAAACTCTCCCTCTCCGGTAACATCCTTCATCACAGCAAGCTCAAGGAAGCCAACAAAAGCCAAGATCTGAAGAGCACCAGCCACAGGAACTTGGAGGGAGCCAGCCCATCCCTCTCCAATATCAGAGAACTTGGTTCCATCATAAGAGATGTCACCAGGAAGACGAACGCCAGCGCGGGTTGTGATTTGTCCCAAAAAGGCCAATTGACAGATACGTCCGTGCTTCAACTCAACATAACGGAGGCGGTCGAATCGCTCTTGGTCGGCATCATCCAACAATCCAAGGGGGTCGAAGAAACCAAGAGGAGGCTGGGCTCCGAGTTCGTTTTCGAAGGCGGACAAAGAGGTAGTGACCTTGCCAGTTTGGGCAGGGGCGAAGGCGGCAGCGCCGGCAATAAGAGATGAAATGATAGCAGACTTCATGTTAGAAATTGTGGAGGAGATTGTTCAATTGAGCAGATTGGTTTTTTATGGTGTTTTCGTTTAGCATGAAATGGTTGATGGGTGATGTGATGAAGCCGAGAAGAGACGCATTTTTGGCGGGAAAATCAAGCTGTAAAGATTTAAGATATCACTTCATCTTCAAGATCAAGATCTTGTTGACGTGTTCCTCTAAATACTGATTCCTACGCTTAGACACTTGACGTAGAACAGCTGGTTAAAATCCGAGACCCGTCCGAGTGAAGACTTGAAGACATTCTCGGAATCGGCTCACAATATCATTCATCGCATCGATCGAAGCATAAAATCAAATTTCTATAACATGAAGTCTGC
>JALLAY010001220.1:0-11058 GCA_036939635.1 Cyclotella baltica
AAAGTCAATAAAAGTCCATAAATGTCCACAAAAAGCCTCGCCATAGGTACAGCCCTAACCAAAAGCGTTAATTTATGTTTTTGTCTGTTTGTTGCAGAGTAATCGTGTAACGAATCTTTTTGTTCTTCTTCTTTGTTCTTCGAGTTTCTTAGAATACTGGAGGTCCTACTCGCCACAAAGAGGCGCCAAAAAATCTGTTAGCCATCAGAGTCCCAGCCATCAGCCATGCATTTCGCTCCACTATCCACTATCCACCCACGCAGCGCCGGCCGTCTATGGTCTACATAGCAGCCATAGGCAGCCATCATCATTCACAGCTCAGTAAGTTAGAATAAAAGATGCATACGGCTTCAATCACAACACACCTTTGTCTGCTATTTATCGCCTTCATCAGATCTTCTCGTGCGCTTGCCTTACCGGGAAAAATGGCGAAACGCATTTTGGTTACCGGTGCAAACAGTGGAATCGGTCTTGCGTTGACCAAGCAACTTGTTGCAGATCATGGGTGCCATGTTTATCTTGGGTCGAGAAATCCCGAGAGGGGGATGCAGGCAGTTGAAGAAGTCAAGAAAGACTCTGGGGATTCAGTTGAACTACTAACTATTGTGAGTAATAATTCTTTGCTGCAATCTGCAATTGCAATGTGAACACTCTTTGTTGCCAACAATAATTTAATTGTACACATAAAGGATGTGGGAAGCGAAGATTCCGTTGCATCAGCAGCGAATGAACTTTCACAACGTCTCGGAAATGAAAAACTGTATGCGATTGTAAACAATGCAGGCACTGGTGTGTCTCACAATACCATGCCAAGTGAAATACTGGATACAAATACTCGTGGCCCGAGGCGAGTTGTGGATAACTTTCTACCTCTTCTAGAGTCTTCAGGGCGTATTGTCAATGTAGGATCAGGTATGAGAGATGATACAATCCTAACCATATTGGTTGAAAATCTAGCTGAAATCTACTGTTTACTTACTTCAAATCAAATAAGGTGGTGGTCCTGCTCATGTAAACAACATTCGGACTACTGACAGCAATTGGAAAAGATTTTGCTTTCAAATGAGTCGAGAGGAAATCGAACGAGAAATTATGTCAATTGAAGCACAAAATGATCGATCTGTTGCATATCGTGGATCGAAAGCCCTCCTCACGTGTTACACCATGGATCTGGCCCAAAAGCATCCAAACTTGATGATATCCATCATTTCTCCGGGTAAGCTTCATTTTTCAGTACAAATAATTGTTTTGTATTCAACATTTTTCACCTAGAGCAATATCATTTTAGGGTGGATCAAAACGAAAATGACTGCAGGATCTGCTGCAAGCAAACAACCCCACGAAGGGACTGTGTCTCTTAAGAAATGCCTTTTCGATGACCTGCAAAGCTCTGGGTGGTTTTGGGGGTCAGACGGTAAGAGGTCTCCACTTCATTTCATGAGGAATCCAGGTGAACCGGAATATGATGGGGTCCTCCCAGAATAGCTTCTAAAGTAACAACAAATAACACATTAGGCTAGTAGTTATTCGGCGCGCGGACATTACAATATGGCATAGTATGGCTTTGGCTTTCTTAATACGACTTCATTTCCATCGCTGAATTCAGAAGCATAAGGTGTTTTAGCAGCATCCTTTCCTTTTTTGCTGAGGAGTACTGAAATCTTCTCCCGCAGACACCCCCAACTGAATTGTTTCTCCCTTCCCTGGTGTAGCGGTGTCGGGTCTTTTTTCTCCATTGCCATTGGTGTTTTCGGCCCCTTTATCAGCTGTAAGAGATGGTTGTTTGCGCGCCTGCGTATTGTAAATTTCTTGTAATATCCTCTGAAATGCTGTATCTACCCCAGTCGCATCTAAAGCTGAAGTTTCAATGAATGCTAGACCATTCTTTCGTGCAAAACTACGTCCATCTCTTACATCTACTTCTCTTTGGTTGACCAAGTCCATTTTATTTCCAACTAACATGATCAGACAGTCCTTTTCTGAATTTTCTTCAACCTCCTGAACAAAAATAATCCATATTTAATTGATGAAGAAGAATAAGTAAAAAATGAGTTTGGAATGGAGATTTTCTCACCTTGAGCCACGTAGGGACATTTTCAAAAGTCTTGCGATCTGTGATGTCATAACATAAGAGGGCACCAACAGAGCCTCGATAATAAGAGGATGCAATAGAACGGTACCGCTCTTGTCCAGCAGTATCCCAAATTTGAGCCTTCACGAGTCTATTGTCATCGATTTGCACAGTTTTCGTAGAGAACTCAACACCAATAGTCGACTTCGAATCTTTGTTGAAATCATTTTTTGTGAAACGGAATACGATGTTTGATTTTCCAACGCCAGAATCTAGTGGGAAGGCAATGAAAATCATACACACAATGATGTTATCACGCGAAACAGAACCATCCATAGTGCAGCAGAAGATACTAACCTCCAATTAGAACTATTTTGAAGAAAAAGTCATATTTTTCGTTGTCCAAGTCAGGTGCCATTTTTATCACTTCTCGTTGAGCCCAACAGAATCGAATTTCGTGGCTACAAATTCCGGTTCTCCGCGGCAGGCGCAATTAACTTAAGGTAGTATGGTAAAGGGCTTTGGACGGGTGGTTCTGATTTGACTTTGTTTCTCTTTGTTTGATCTCTTTCACTTGGCATTTGGCTTGTGGTGTCTTGTGGTAGCTTGTGGTCTAGCTTTTTCCGTATCTTTCCGAGTCACTAACTTTAAACTTCGGCGAGTTTACTGTAACTTAAAAACTTCTGTAATAAGTTCAAGCTTCATCCACAAAAGTTTAGGGAGGTCATTGTATGTCTCAAAAGGTCATAATACCCATAGTAAGTAGGAAACAATACAGAGACATTTAGGGGCATCAAGAAGCACATCATGTGCTTAAGCACATCATGTGCTTCTCTCTTCCAACCACCTCCAATCAATTAGGTACTTAATCATCAAAAAAGCCAAGAAGGAATTATTTTGACGGTGGCGGCTCTCAAAGCACAAGTGGCCAGCTGTTGATAGCTGTTTGTGCTGCGCACTTACAGCAGTCAATTGAAATGACTTGACATGTGTGAATCATTTCAACGATTTTTGCTGTGCCGCATATCCAATTGCACAGAAGAATAAAGAATAAGATAACTTGTGTCACTGTTGATATTGCTTCTATTTCTATTTTACTCATTTTTCTTTCTTTTGGTGGTGGTTATGTTAATGTTTTGTGTTACGTGACCAACTGGGTCGGGGAGATTTTTCCTCAAGAGATGTGAAACAAACACAAACAAAACAAAGAACCATTTAATCATAGATACCTTGGGCACCCTAATTGGGCTAGAAAATGTATAGAGTATGTTACCAACTTGGAATGTACGTACCTTTTTAGACCAATTTTTTAATGTACGTACATTGCTGTGGGTCTGTTTGTTTTCACCAAAATGTTGGCGGGCCAAAAGAATTGGTTGTCTGCCCCCCATTTTAGCATATCGGCCCGACTTTTCAAATAGCAAAAGCATCAAGATGTGTTCAACTGATTCTAATTCCTATGTAGGTAGTCACTGTCAGAATGTAGAAAATGTACAGAGTACGTATTCACTGTTGAATGTAGGTATAGGTATCTTTTCAAGACAAGATTGGGAATGTAGATATTTGATCAAAAGGTAGGTATGTTTTCTAGCCCAATTAGGGTACTTGTCTGTGTGAAAGAATGATGTTATGTTGTGTGAAGAAATTATTTGTCTCATTGAATAATTAGTAGCTACTTTGATTCTACTGTTACTGGTAACCTACTAAAATACTCATCAATTGCTTACTACCATCATCATATGACCCATCTACTGCACAAAAAACAGCAAACCAAAGTTTTGTCTAATGTACCGAAGTTTATACCCACCTTCCGACAAAAGAATTTCCCAAACCCTAATTTTTGGAGGATCTAATTCTCTAATACATAAGTGCTAATCAAACTTACTGTGTCACTTTAACAGTGTATGTTTTATTTTTATGTAACTTAAAGTGACACATATTATGTCAGTTGAGGTGCCATATATGACACTTGGCTATGGTATCATTCTAAATTTTAAGACCCGCGTTCTCAATTTGTGGTCCTGCTTAAATTCCTATGAAAAAATTGGATTTTCGGGGACGTACGTACAGAAATAGCTTAAGTAATTTACTGACGATTCACACGAGCGTGGGATTTGAAACCGCTGAATGGATATTTTGAGAAGCAATGTGTTGATCGAAGCATATATGATATAATCCATTTTTAAAATAAGTAGTGATTGTCAGTCCGGGTCTAAAAATTTAGGATGGTAGTTGTGTGTTGTGTCTCACAACGGTTTCAATTCAGCCAATTGTACAATCATAAAATGCATGAACACACTCTGGCTGTCAAACAGCAGCAGACCGCGGCTGTTGCAAACAACGCAGCTGCGATATTTGCAGCACTGCTCAATTTGCAGCAGAAAGCTGCTATGATTGCATTTACATTACAGCTGCTGCCACCCTACTACAGGGAAATGCAACTACAAGTGCAATTTTCATTTTACCCACCAGTCCTGTGATTGTATTTGCATTGTGGGCTGTGTTTACAGCAGCACCAGAATACTATGGCTGTTGTTAAAGCAATGCAAACACTGAAACCTAAATATTAATAACAACAGTTGACGTTGCTGCTGTGAACAGAGCATGTGGAACCTGCAGTTATTGCAGCTATTGCTTCAGCAATTGTAAATTATAATTTTTGTTCATTGTTATCCTTATTTAGATAGTTGCACGGAAGCATCAATAATCTTGTTGCATTTGCAGCAGCGGAGCCTGTTGTTATTAATATTGCACTTGCAGTGTTTATATCACTTCAGAGGCTGTAATCCTCACAGCGGCCACAGTTCTCCAAATAATGCTCTCCCAACACAAATATAATCACAACAGCTACAATAAAACCATTGCTTCTCTTTGCACCATCACCAACACCCCCCCCCCCTCATTTCTGGGTGCAAGGGGGTGTCGGTGGTAGTTTTGTTAGTAAGCTGAGTTGGTCAGTGCCCTTACGGTCCATTTATGGGTCCTTGTAGCAAGTAGAAAATGACTGTGAGTGAGCCATGCAAAATTTAGAAAGATAGTCCTTGGAGGGTGGCCCTTGAAGACAGCCAAGATTTTTCTTTTCGCTGGGCTGTGATGGGTGCATATTTATAGATATAGCTTAAGTAGAGCCTACGTAAGCCTCACAGATAATAATTATGGGTTTGCAGCATCAGTCCATGGTGTTCTTCTTAGACCACTTCGCTGCCTCCATAGCTCCTTCTGTAAGCTTGATTTTGCTGTCAATAGGCAGCCTTCTTGTTCTTCGGCTGATTGCTGTGGTGCTGATGGCTTCCCAGTACCCACGACCCTCCGATCCGGTGTATTATTGTTTCTGACAACTTCCAGTTACCACAGGTTCAACCACCCATCTGAATCACGCCTGCAATTCATGATGACCTCCCGTGCAGGTCCTACTGTCCCCATGGTGCCTACAACAACAGAGTCAACATAGCGCCAATCTCCATGACCAGTGGACCCTCCCACCACTGCTGCGCTATCTTCCACAGCAGCACAACAATCTCGTGCCCTCTGGCGTGAAACAGAGGGTCCAGGTGATCTCCCCAGCCACTACCACGACCACCACAGCCATCAAGAATTGCCACACACACCCTCTAAAGCCCCCACCTCTCTACGTAAAATTGATTCTGTCCTCGTCGTCCTTCTTGATAATTTGTGGGGGGTTTTCAACAACATGGGATCACCATTGTTTAGATCCCACCAAAGATATGGGAAATTGAGGGAGGACTTAACGAATCACATCCACATCATGGCACCCACTGCTCTCGACAACATTGACGAGGAGAGCCTACGGCTGATTTGCAGATCTCTCCTCCTCGCCACCACCGGCTTTATCAAATGCATGATTGCCTGAATCAACAACATCCGGATATCATGCTTCATCTCAACATTTTTGAGGGCTATCTCCTTGAGAATCTCGTTGAAATCAACGACGGAGATCTCAACAAGCTCTTCACCCTGCAGCGGCTCCGTCAGCTTGCACCCATCATGGTTTGTCATCCTGGGGACGGAAGTGGGTTTTACACCACCGCCTCAGATCACGCCCGGATTTGCTTATTGCTGCTGCGATTCAGGATCCTCTGGCGGTCACAACAAACAATTCACCTTCAGACAATGAAGGCCTCATTAACGAGCTCATTTCAGAATTCTACAACAAATATGAGGCCCTTCTGATCGGGGTCCATAGCAAGTTTAACTTGCAGGAGGATCTGCTGCCCCGAGGTGCTCGCCTACATGAATTCAAGCGAAACAAATACACACTCCTTGCCCGAGCCGATCATTTTATTATTGAATATCCATCATGGATTATCGAAAAATGGCCTAAGGATAAGAAACCGGATCTTCTGCGTAGGCTAGAGAACCTTCACAAAGTACATATCGGGGAATCAGTGAATTCGTCGATACAAACGACGATACTGGATTACTTCCAGGTTAATACAAATGCAAATAGCAGAGCTGAGACTTAGCTATAAGCATCACTAGGGGGCTTCTTGTTCTTCCGGTCCTGCAATTTGTATTTCCCGCCTAGTAGCCGTGTATAAATGTACGTAAAGATTTTAGTTAGATATAATTCAAAAAATAGACATGGAATTCAATATTGTTGTGTCATTGCCATTGAAGAGGGTTGATTGTTTCGTATTTTTATCACTCCCTTAAAATTCCAACATTGCTTCATATCTTTCATTTAATGTACATCATGATAATTGGCTTCGGTGCACCTGTGAATCTCGTTTTGATTGAACAAACAACAAAAAGAATTGTCAAAGATGCTGACAACAACAAAGAGAGAAGAATGATTTGAGATAACTTTTTGGATTCGACAATCTATGAAGAAGGAAGTACTTACGATCAAATCAAGATGATCTTTTGGATTGAGAGGTGGTCAACTTGAATTCGAGAGATAGCTGGTTGTGATGAGATTTGATTTACGATCACGATTGAATTGAAATTGAGGTCGCGTGATGTTAAAATCCAACAAAAAGATAAGAAGCACTCACTGTGTTAAACAAACGATAAACTAAATAAAGTGGTCGAAAGACGAATTCGATGGCACATCAATTGAATTGAGATCGGGTTCTGCAAAAAAGAAGATTTGACGATTGTTCACTGCTCGTTTTAGATGCACAGAACTCAATTCATCTTTCTGTTTTCCTTGAGACTGGATCTCATTTCGTACATACTTGACAATCAATCAAAAAGAATGGACGTACTTACTTTCTAATTGGGACGGTAATGTGAAGTCAAACGGTCAACGTGAATTTGAGAGGTGGGAGGTGGTGCTTGTGGAATTCAATTGGAGGTTAACAGTCGTGGTCCAATTTGAAGGGGGAAAGGGACAATCAAAAAGGGAAAGAAGAAGTACTCACTGTCGAATTGACGCGATCATTTTAATTGAGATGCAATTGAAATTTGAGAGTTTGTTCCAGTCTGTTGCAGTTCCAACAGAAAAGGGTTGGGCGGAGTAAAGGATGGTCTTGAGTCAGTTGGTCCAAATCGAATGGGGAAATTGATCGAACAACAAAGTACTCACTGTCGGATCAACACGGTCGTTTGATTCGAGATCTTTGAGATTCAAATGAATCTGAATTGAAAGATCGTCGACGTTGCGAATTGACGACAAATGAATTTGTTGTGTTGGCGGATGATTCGATTGCTGTCGATGGCGGGAGAAGTGAGAATATTAGTGTTGTCGTTTTTGATGAGTGGTTAATGTAACGAATAAATACTCACTACGTATTGAATCGATCTTTCCAGAAATGGAAAGGAGGTGGACATTGAGGTTCGTTGTTTTTGTTGCGTCAAAAGAACATGAAGGGCGTGAGGGAGCGTATCTTGGGTCTTGGTGCAACAGGACTAAAAGTTGATGGCAAAAACTAAAAATTTCGACATTTTTGCTGTTTTCATCGCGTGGATGTAACTGGAAATGTAAAAAATCTCAATTTTTTCGTGGTTGTTTCCAAATTTTTGGCTTCACGACGACGTCGTCGACTTTGACGAAAACTTTTAGGTGTTTTTCCGTTGTCCTTTAATACTATGATTTCATTGTTGGACAATTAAAGAGCCAAGGGGGGGGTGGGGTAGTAGTGTTTCCCCCCAATGGATTTGCCCCCGATCGTGTAATCTACAGTATTCTTCCCGCCATATAAGATTTTTCTAGAACGTGACATCAATGTGCGCGCCATCGCGCACTCGATCACGCTCTAAATCAGGGAGAGAATACAAGATTACCTACTGATCCCGTGCATTTTACACGACCGGGGGGACTTTCTACGACCGGGGGCTGGAACCCCCCCGAAATGGCCCTCAAAGGGGGGGGGGTTCCAACAATGAAATTTTCTTTAAATTGCCCCCGCCTTATTGTGGGAAATCACAAATCGACAAATCACAAAAATTACAATTATTTTGTGAAAAACACAAATTGCAGGTCACAAAAAATGTGGATTTGTAATTTTTGTGATATTTTACCTAGGAAGACCGAGAATCATTGTATTTTGCATAAATACTCGTTTTTTGCCTCTCCCGTTCTATCGCTATCGCCATCGTTCCGAGCTAGCTGGAAGTGATAGGGTCTGGTTGTGAACTGTTGTGAAGCGATGATGGAAGTGTTTCGTTGCATCACGGGCAATCACCGTTAGCTACCTCACAGAAGATTGATTGGGGCAGATTGGTGATGGGATACGAGAGCTCTGCTTTTCCAATCATAATGATGTAGTGTGCGTTGTACGTTGTAGGGGTGTAACATCTATCAGCAACACGAAATCGAATGCAACTTTATCCGCGCGGCACATTTTCTAAAGTTCGTTTGTACCTATGAAGTGCCCGGGTATCATGGGAATGAATATCAATATTAAGTGACCTCATTGGGAACTCCAGGGGTTCTAATTTTTCAGCCAGGTAGCTAATATTTTACATTCTCCCTGGAAATTAAAATGCAGAGGTTATATTAGAATTGATGGCACGTCAATCCCATCTTCGTCACTAGCAATCCCACCTTCGTCAAAGAGCAATCCCATCTTTGTCAAAGATGGGAACATACATACTAATGTGTTATTAGTTATTATGTTCGCAAATCATGAGAAGGGTGTTTGAATTCTGGATTTTCACAAATCAAAGAGCTTTGGATTGTGCAGATACATAAAACGACAATATTTTATCATGGTACAAAGAAACAATGAACCTGAAATCCCTTGCATACAAATCCTTCAAAATAGTGGTTGCTCTCACTAGCAACAGTTGGTTTGCCGTCGCACAAGATAGGAGAGAATGTCATTGCAATCCTGGTAAGACTTGTACTTGACTGCGCTGTGGAAACATTAACTTTTGCATGCAGAAAGTGTCTGAACTCAAAATTTATGGCCTTCACTGCGCTGTTACCAAAAACTCAAGATCCTCACTTCCGGACGTGGCATGCTGACTACTACGACTATCATGGTGGATGCGATCTCGTCCTCGTCCACGTTCCAAGTTTTCTAGACATCCACATCAAAACTACTCCGGTGCCTGGATATTCCTATATCAAGGAGGTGGGAATTAGAGCGTTTGGTGCACCCCCGAATGAGATTATCATCGATGAATTTACTGGTGGAGTTATTCCCGCCTTACTTGGTGGGTATCCTTTTAATTACTACACCTCAGGTAGCAGTGAGATCTACGAGTTGTCGCTTAACGGTGGAGATTATGTCCGCATTAACAACTGGTCTAGTAGCCCCTCTAGTATGAGTGTGTCAGTGTCAGCACTTGCATTCTCTACTGACTTCATTGGCGCCACGGGAATGTGTGGAAATTGGTAAGTTGAACGCTTGCGACCACAATTGATGTTTCCTCGTCAATACTTTTGATTTGTGCTGAACTCAGATGAACTCCTTGTGTTCTTTTGAAAATAGGAACATCTCAGGATTGATAGGCCGCAACCCTCTTGATCCTCCACTACCTAGTGGAAATGACATGGGATTGGAATGGGCAGTCGAAGAGCCATTAGACAATCCCATTCTTGGTCCTCCTCCTGCAAGTTGTGACCCACCCCAATCGCATGGCATGGGTGGGGGTGAGTGGGGTGATTGGTGCGAGAAAAATGGGTGTCTTTGTCCAACAGGTCAAACACCTGATACCACTGACCCCAATGGTGGCGCGTGCTTGTGTTTTGATCGAGATCAGACCTGCCAATGCGAGGAAGGCTGTGTCGATGAAGCGGATGCTAAAGCTGCTTGTCTTGAAAAGGTTGTTGGCGAAGGAGACGACTTAGGCAATAAAATCGCCAACTGTGTGTTTGATGTCATTGCTACGGGCGATACTATTTGGGCAGATGCTCCATTCTACGCCGAGTTACCCCTTCCACCGCTTTCTAACTCTTATTGTGTAGAAAAGAAGTACAAAAATACCAAAGCGAGAAAAGCTAAACGACAGTCGGCAACAGGAGGAAAATGCCACGAGAAGCATGTAGATGCAAAATGTGTGTTCAATTGCGTCAACACTGCTACACATCATTGTGTGTGGGGTCTATGCGATGAAGACGATGCCCCTCCTGACGCCAATAGGCTTCATAATCACATTGATGCATGCGCTTGCCAAGTCCCGTATAAGTAGACGATTACTAGTTGTGTTTGCATGGCACAGACTGGCTCAGAGATACCACACGAATGATTAACTTCTGAATCTGTGGATAGAACATTTGCTTGAAATGAAGAATGTGTTTGTTTGGATGATGCTGTTGCCCTCTCTTGGCCCTGGCGCAATCATTTTCAACAAGACCCCCCTCCAAGTCTTTCACTCAAGCACCGCCAAGAGAAAATACTTGATCTCAAGAGAGAACTGAATTCCTATAAATAACAGCGTAAGAGACAGTGATCGTTACAAGAGTCAGTGGTGGGCTCTAGTGAC
Organism: Cyclotella baltica; assembly: GCA_036939635.1. Classification (NCBI taxonomy): domain Eukaryota; phylum Bacillariophyta; class Thalassiosirophyceae; order Thalassiosirales; family Thalassiosiraceae; genus Cyclotella; species Cyclotella baltica. The sequence continues at coordinate 10,967 of JALLAY010001220.1, forward strand.
GACACAGCTCAAGTCGTGAGGGACGTCCCCCGTGGCTGAGCGGAGCGAAGCCCGGGGGACGTCCCGAGCGACTTGAGCTGTGTCGCACAAGA
>JALLAY010001221.1:0-11072 GCA_036939635.1 Cyclotella baltica
CCCAAATATTTACAATGTTTCAAGTAATGTTCCAAATTTGCAGTTATTGTTCCAAGTGTGGTTTTTGCAGCTGCAAAAATCACCAAAGCCAACTTTCCCGCATCCTCTCTGAGGAAGCCCTCACCAAAACTTCAAAATCAAGGAAACACAACAACCAACCAAAGAGAGTTCACCTCATTCAACCCATAATTCAACCAACATTCCAAATTCCAATGCACCCAATCATTCACACAGTCATAAAACAATCGAGAAGCACTCCGCCCGTCTCTCCGTTTGGTAGTCTTAAACCTTAACCATGGCACCTAATCAATCGACAACGATGAACAACGAAACACCCGCTCCAACTGTCGGATGCACCGACCAATCCCCCAAAATCATAACCCTCGGCTCCTCTCAAGCCCTCCTCCAAAAATCCATCGTTCAACGCATCATCAAACTCTCTTCCATCTCTTGTCCAAACGTCCTTTTCCTCTCCGCCAAAACGTCCAGTTGTGAACTAACAGACGATGATTACAAAACGTGCACTTCTTTATTTTCTGCAAAGAAGTGTCACGTAAAGTGTCATAATTTAGTCTACAGCTCTATTCAGGAAGATCTTGACTCTCTTTTAACTTGGGCAAACGTGGTCATTTGCAACTGGAACGAGGAATGCAATAAACACGATGTCTTACGAACTGCCTTGTTCTCAAATCAATTTATTTTATGCGCCACATCTCCCGTAATGAATGCCATTCTGGATGAGAAGGAAATATCTCATTTAACAGAGTGGACGTATTGTCCTGCACAAACTGCAATTAGCACCTCACACGAAGCCCCGACGCTACTAACCAACCCGAACCTCAAACGAATCATCGGAATAGACCCGCTAGCAGCTCACATCATTACAGGAAATGATGCCATGGCCATTTCTGGGAATAAAACTGACGCAGTACATATTTACTTTTACAACGAGTGTAATGAAATAACATCCACTCCCCTCCCTATATCATGGGAGGAACCAATTCCAGCTGAGGAATTAGTGGAGTTTCATGAACCGGCTACCAATCCTCATTTGGAAACGTTGGAGGAATTTGTTAAAACTGATTTTGTGATTGCTGATGAAGTTATTCCTGAAATTAGCCGTCACAAGAGAACCAATAGCCATGCGGCTGGTCATCAAAAGACAGCGAGTGATGTTAACCTCGATGAAGTGTTTCCTAAGATTGTTGCTGCGGGTAAACCCGGTGCTTTGCAGCTGGGACCGATTTTTGATAAGGTCCTAGAGCTTTCTGGCAAGGAGCTTCCAAACTTGCTGTTCATTGGTACAGCTTCTTTTGATAGGACTGACAAGTTTAATTCCAATACGAAACGATTTAGAGAGATTGGATGTGACGTGAGACGCTTGGATGTTTCAGATGAGGAAACAGTGCCTGCTCTTGAAGAGATGAGACACTTGGTTGTGGACTGGGCTGATGTTATAATGTGTGCTGGAGGCAATACTCTGCACGCACTGCTTCGTTGGAAAGAGGTTGGATTGGATCTTTTGATTAAAGAAGCTTCCATGAAAGGTACTGTGCTTTGCGGTGGATCTGCTGGTGCTGGGTGCTGGTTCTCTAGCTTGCACACTGATTCTTTGAGACCTGATAATACCAAGAATAAAGAGCACGTTCTGGATGATATGGACGACGAAGACTTAGCTGATTGGGACTACACCAAAATATCAGCCTTGGGCTTTGTTGACGCAATGTGTGTTCCACATTTTGATGTGACAGGTACAAACGGCAATGCAAGGTCTGATGATGCAGAGAAAATGCTGGAAGAGAATCCAACCACTGCGGCTATTGGAGTGGACGAAAATGCAGCCTTTGTTGTGGTGGGTGACGAGGCACTTGCTGTTAGCGGTGATGGGAAGGCTACCTGCCACATTGTTGTTCCTGACGAAAAAACTGGAGAGGTCATCTCAGCTCCACTACCTACATCCTGGCAAGAGCCTGTGCCCTTGGAAGAGGTTCTGGAATTTCCTGTCCCAGCCACCAACCCTCATTTAGAGACATTGGAGGAATTTGTAAAGACGGACTTTGTAATTGCTGACGAAGTCATACCTGAAATTAGCCGTCACAAGAGAACCAACAGTCATGCTGCCGGTCATCATAAGACACCGAGCGAAATCAACCTCGATGAGGTGTTTCCTAAGATTGTTGCCGCAGGCAAACCAAGTGCCTTGCAGCTTGGACCAATTTTTGACAAGGTCCTTGAGCTTTCTGGGAAGGAGCTTCCAAACTTGCTTTTTATTGGTACTGCTTCTTTTGATCGGACGGATAAGTTTAATTCCAATACAAAGCGGTTCAGAGAGATTGGGTGTAATGTTAGACGTTTGGATGTGTCAGATGAGGAAACCGTCCCAACTCTTGACGAAATGAGACACTTGGTCGTTGACTGGGCCGATATTATCATGTGCGCTGGTGGTAACACCTTGCACGCACTGCTTCGTTGGAAAGAAGTTGGATTGGACCTTTTAATTAAAGAAGCTTCCATGAAAGGCACTGTGCTATGCGGTGGATCTGCTGGTGCTGGGTGCTGGTTCTCTAGCTTGCACACTGATTCTTTGAGACCAGACAATACCAAGAATAAAGAGCATGTACTTGATGATATGGATGATGAGGACCTAGCTGAATGGGACTATACTAAAATATCAGCGTTGGGCTTCATTGATGCAATGTGTGTTCCACATTTTGATGTGACTGGTACAAACGGTAATGCAAGGTCCGATGATGCAGAGAAAATGCTGGAAGAAAATCCAACCACTGCGGCTATTGGAGTGGATGAAAATGCGGCTTTTGTTGTCGTTGGCGATGAGGCTCTTGCACTCAGTGGTGATGGGACGGCTACTTGCCATGTTGTTGTCCCTGACGAAAAAACTGGAGAGGTCATCTCAGCACCTTTACCTACATCATGGCAAGAACCTGTACCTTTGGAGGAAGTACTTGACTTTCCCGTCCCAGCCACAAATCCTCATTTGGAATCTCTTGAAGAACACATCAATACTGACTTTGTGGTTGCTGATGATATCCCTGAGACAAGCAGTCACAGCTGTCGAGCTGAGCCTGGTAGCAACACAGTGTTTCCTAAGATAGTTGCCGCTGGCAGATCAGCTGCTTTGCAGATGGATCCCATCTTTAATAAGGTGATAGAACTGTCTGGGAAGGAGCTTCCAAACTTGCTCTTCATTGGCACTGCCTCCTTTGACCGGACAGACAGGTTCAACTCTAACACCAGAAGGTTTAGAGAGATTGGCTGTGATGTGAGACGTTTGGAGGTATCTGATGAGGAAGCAGTGCCAACAGCAGAAGAAATGAGAGAGATGGTGGTAGACTGGGCTGATGCCATCATGTGTTCTGGTGGCAACACCCTTCATGCTTTGATTCGGTGGAAAGAGGTAGGATTAGATCTGCTCATCAAGGAATCGGGTGTTAAAGGCACAGTGCTCTGTGGTGGTTCTGCTGGTGCTGGATGCTGGTTCTCGAGCTTACATTCAGACTCGCTTAGGCCAGACAATGCAAAGGATAGAGAACGTGTACTGGATGAAATGGACGACGAGGATCTCGTTGCCTGGGACTACACAAGGATATCTGGCCTGGGTTTCATTGATGCGATGTGTGTCCCTCATTTTGATGCTACTGGTACTAATGGGCAAGCCCGGTGTGCGGACGCTGAGAAGTTTCTGAAGGAAGATCCTTCTAAACCTGCTATTGGAATTGATGGAAACGCAGCTTTAGTTGTTTTAGGGGATGATGTGCTGGCAATTAGTGGTGATGGGAAAGCTACATGCCATGTGGTTGTACTTCGCACTGTGACTGAAGAAATATTGTCTTCTTCATTGCCCAAGACATTGGAGGAGATCAAAAAGTTCCATTCCAATCACTACGGGTTGAATAATTGATGGAAGCTATGTTAGTTTTATGCAAGTATTAGCAGCTAGGAGCTATTTGTTAGAAGCAAGTTAAATTTTGATGCTATTTAGGTTAGAATTGACAAAACGAAATAACCGTGGAGTTACCAATTAGTCATGATAAATTTCTTTATCAAGGTTGAATTAGATTATTTATCTAGTACAGTAAAGTGATACAACACCCCCTGCTCAAGCTCAGACCAGCTCTGACTTAATACCTAATATCCCACCCCTTCCATGAAGTGTTGTATTAACCTTCACATTCTCTGGCAACCCAGGCCAAGACCATACTCCATGAATTATACCTCCCTTGAAGAGACAGGCAGCGTTGAAAGCTTACTCCCTTGGGGGGAGAGAAACTTTGAGGGACTTGACTTGACTGGAGTATTAATCCAATAGGCACTCATCTTCTTGATTTGAAGCTTGGAATGTGAAAGCAACTAGCTACAACATAATTAGAAAAAGTAAATGAGGGATAGGATTGACTTCTTGAGTTTTCAAATGTGAGAGTGGTGTCTAGAAAAGTCATTGATGCCCGCAATGGAAGGCAGCGAAGTTAACTGTTAACCGGAAGCACCAGAAAATTCCCTAAAGTGGAGAAGTATTCACTTACTTTCCAGGACTCTTCATCTGTTAGATTTGTTTTGTACCGATTTGCCAAAAATAGAATGAAACTTCATTCATTCTGGAACTTTGCAAAGAAGCTTTCTCAATTTACGATATTCTAAATTCTTTGCTAAAGTAAAAGAATTTCATTTTCCTATTCATTTGCAAGTCCTATACCTCAAGCTAGTTTCCATGTTGCTATATGCCACTTTCATTTGTTTTTGGTGTGTCCTCAAATTGTTAACATGTGTTACAAAATTCATGACACACATCACCAAATTGTTGCAGATGATCGACCAGAATTGGAGCAGATTAGATGAGAGTGGCTTGTTAGGGGTAATGGCCACAGTTGAGACATATGTCTTCCACATCGCCATAGATGTGATGCACCGTATGATTCGTTCTGCAGAAACCCAAAGCTTGCTTTGTGAATATCGTCAGGGTTTATCCAGTGAACAAATGCAAAGTCATACCTGACGATAATGTTTTACCTGTGGAAATATTCTCATGCCTGCAGGTCCCCTAGTGTCAGATGATATTGGGTCTGGTTGTGCTGAGAGTTTGGTATCATCTACTATTACCAATGTGTCTTTGTTAGGGATGACTCAATCAATGTATCTTGCACTGCTCACACTTCCTAAGATAGCATGTTGCTTCATCCACTAGTTGCACTCAAGATTAATCTCTTCCTCCCAGGCCAGTTCCTCCCACTCCAAATTTTCAAATATTCATCGAGGTGGCTCTGAATGTGGTGGTTGCACTCATGTAGTGTAGCTCTCTTCACTAAGAGCTTTTGTAAGTCATAGTCATAGCAAATTAGCTTTGAGCTGTTTTGACAGCATAGGCCTCTGTATCTAGATGGTTGCGAAACTACTAAAATACTTTCCTTCCATAGAACTTTAAGAAGGGGCTACAGTGTGACAAAATCCAGCAGCTCTGCAATCTATTTTCTGCCGCAAATCTACAGCTTTCCTTGGCCCAAGCAATTCTAGTTAAAACGCTCCACACCCTCCAGAGAATAAAAAAGGGCGCTGAAAACCCCGCGGGAGGGACCCAAAGTCGCGTGGCAAAAAGAAAAATTAACTAATGTTGTGTGTACCAAGGAAATTGGTGACTTACGCCAACTTTTTACGGGAAAATGTTCGAATTGATTTTAAAACTTTTCAAAAAGGCAAGGATAAAGCGAGAATCGCCTCCACCCACTCCCAACTCCACTGCCACAACGAAGCCATCGACCCAACGATGGACAATAGCCGCTGTCATTCGAACCATATCAAAAGCTCCGCCCCACCTCGCTCAATCAAATTAACAATGACCCTCCGACACCGTCATATTTAAAATGACTTCCTCACTCCATTCAACAACCGCCGTGGCTGCCCCAATCGAACAATAACAATCACTCCCCCGAAATAACGACCATTGGCCACTATCTGCCCCTATTGAATTAAAAGAAAGACCCCCATCGAAATAGAACGGCAACACCCATCGAATTAACACCAAACGTCACCTTCGAATCATACGACGACCGCCCCCCTTCGAATCACGTCACTTCAAATTGAAGGACAAACGGCTCCTTCGAAACAAAACAAAAGCAATGACGAGCACCCAAATTCAACGGGAAGTTTTTACCATGCAAATTGCCGACTGACCGGATTGGTCGAGCTTCTCAGTTTCTTCCACGAAATCTCAGAGCTTTTATGGAGGCCAAGTCCTTCACATTCATACTAATTCCTCTTCAGATGTGTTTACGAAGTGATGACGTTATTGCTTCTTATCCTCAAATACTCGATGGGCCCCCGTAAAAGCCTGTTTCAGTGTGCACCAACTCACTAAAGTTAAAAATAATTGTTGTACTTCCTCTGTTTAAAAAACATAGTTTCGACCAACATGTCCCCGGTAAATGTAGGTATGTTTTCAAGACCAGATTGAGAATGCAGGTATTTTATCAAAAGGTAGGTACGTTTTCTAGCCCAATCATGTTACTGTAGGCAACAGTAAATTAGTATCTGGCCTCAGTGAGGAGGAGCCACGATGACAGGGAGGAGATAACGATGAATTCTGTGCCATATCCACATGTTTGGCTATCTTTAAACCCCCAGAGGTTGTGAACCTTGCCTTTTTCGAAACAATGGTTCTCTCTCAAATTATTTGTAATTGCGCTTTAGTAGGTTAGATAGTCAATACAAACTAAACACATGTCAAGTTACCAATATGAGGGTCTAAGAAATGAACTCCTATCCATGATAACTTGTACAGTTTATTTACCTACTCAAGTATTTATCTAGTACTGATCCTCTCTTGATCTTGTAGCTCTGGGTGAGCAAACCATTGACCATTGCAAACTTAGCGGCGTATTGAAAAGAGAGCAACCTGTTAGCAGAAATTTGAACGTAAAAAGGTATACAGGGCATCAACTTACTGGCTCAAGTAAGATGTCAAAGTCTCCAATTTGCTCCCATTTCCGAAAGTTCTTGAGCAGATGCTTTGACTCATCTTTCAGGTGAGTTTGTAACTGCTTATTTCGACTTATACTATCCAGTGATCCTTTTAGTTCCTCTGATGCAGATTTGTAATCTTCCACAGAACATAGAGGCTCGTTTATTCTATCAGCCAGTTCTTGCAACCTTTTGCCCTCCTTTTCATCGATAAAGCCAGCAATCGCCAATTCACGGGGATTTAAAACTACTATTGCGTCAAGTTGCTTCTCATCCTGGCCTCTGAGAACCACTTGATCAATTAACTTGGATCCAAGAAGAGCATCTTCAATAGGATTTGGCTCAACATTTTCTCCATTTGATAACACGATTGTCTCCTTCGCCCTGCCAGTTATAAAAAGGTCACCAGTCGCAGGGTTGATGTAGCCTTGGAAGAGGTGAAGTATCATTACATACCATCAGTGCATGAACCTTGCCGTATAAATAAGTATCGTACAAATCCAACTAACCTAAGTCCCCTGAAATTTAATATCAGATTTGAATACAACAGGATTCAAGTAAGCGTGTTGAAAGTTTCGTTCTATTAGTGCAGCAGCAAATCCGGTGTAAAACAATACATACCAGTATCAAACCAGCCAAATTGATCAATTGTTTTCTGTGTTGCCTTCCTATTGTTATAGTATCCTTTCATAACTTGGGGGCCGCGAGCAAGGACCAATCCACGCTGCCCATGTTCTAACGGAGGGCGTTCTTTTCCTTCTGGATCTGCACTAGCATCTACCACACGAATTTCCGTGTCCGTCAAAGGCAAGCCTGGTATCATGATTGAAAACAAATAAGGGGTAAGAGCAGATTTGGTAATTTTATCGTTGCAGAATAGAGCATTAGTGACATACCTACACAACCGCCTGCAACTAGGTTGGAGTCAGTTCGACGATGACATATCAGAGGGGAACATTCTGTCAAGCCATAACCAACAACAAGCAACACCCCACAAGTTTCGCTTTGAGAGAAAAGGGCGTAGATCCGTGAGCACACCATTGCATTGAAGTCAAACTAACTGATGTACAATACTACTTACTAAAAGTCTTCTAAAGAACCATTCAAAGCACTACCGCCACTAACAATCAGCTTTTGACGCCCCCCTGCAGTTTACGAGATCAAATCAGGAATTACACATCTTTCAGGGCTTGATATTCACGAATCCACTTACCGAGTGCGGATTTCACTTTGTTCCATACAAGCATATGTCCAATGGCATCGAGTGGCAACAAGGCAGTAGCCACGCACTTGGAAAAGAACCTACGAAGTATGTTGGGCTTCGAAGTGGAAACAACTTGACCACTTGCTATTTTCATATGTTTGTTCTTGGCTTTAGCTACCATCGTGAAGAAGCTGTCGGTATGGAATAATAAATCAACGGATAAATTGTGCTGTAATGAAAATCCTCTGAATACACTGATATCTGGTACTTACTGAATCATCATTCTCACCAGTTGATTCTTTCTGCTGAACTTGTCCTGAACACCAAGAGCCACCTTCTCTAAAACACGAGGAACTAACATGGACCAGTGAGGTTGATGTAGAGCAAGATCAGCCTTCAAGTTTCTGACATTGGAATACACCAGTTTTACACCTTGGAAACCATGAAAGTGCTGTGTTAGAGTGAGACAAAAAGAATCCTTCAACATCATAACATTAATTGACCTTACCACGCGAGAAAATACATAGCTCTGCAGCCTGAGAGTTAGCAAACAAGCGAGATTTGAGAAGGTTGGGTTCACAATAATGAAACACATATTAACATGAACTTACTCTTTCGGTTATGTGCCAAATGGGTAAGATCGTTACCATTACCTCACCGGGCAAGGGCTCAGATAAATCATATTTTTTGGTGGGTGCAAAACGGATGGATATTTGGTGGAGGAGGTTCCCATGTGTTAGCATTACGCCTTTAGGTCTGTGTATTATCAGTACTTAGAAATATAAATGAAAGAAAAAACTGCGTGCTGAAGAAAATGCATTACCTTCCAGTTGTGCCACTAGTATATACGATTGTGGCTAAATCGTCCTTTGTCAATTGAGGTAGCTATTGCATGTTCGGAGAAGGAGCGAGGCACAGTATTAGAGGCACTCGAGAGCTGGTGAAAACGTCAAAATTTGTTCTTAACCAGAGCTTACCATTCTATCAGTAGTTGGAGGCGAAGCGTTCATAATGTCCGCGAGGCATAGTACACGTAGGTTCAATGTTGTGGCCAAATATGATATTCGAGCATCATCTATGCCTTCTTTGTGCATTAGAACTACTGTTTTTGCTGGACCATGTTTGCTTGATAGGCCAATGCCTCCTAATGATTCCTTGCCTGCGGCCTCAGCCAGTTTCTTCAACAAAGATGGCCCCTGCAGAACTACAACATCAGTTGAGTCAGAGTTGTCATAGATGTACCTCAGTTCTTCGATTGGTGCATCTTGCCCACGGACAACAGTACCTGGGAAGCCAAAAAGGAAGCTGCTTGTTAGAAACACCCAAATAGGCCAAGTAAGACAACCTTAACAAACTCACAGGCCCCAAGACTCTGAATGCCGTGATCAACAAATAGCCAATGAGCCGAATTCTCGCCAAACACAGCCACATGATCACCTTTCTTGACACCAAGTGCCCTGAATGCCGTGGCAGACCTTCTAACAGAAGTATAAACATCATGATATGTCATATCAACAACATCATCACAAAGATGCTCGTCATAAATAGCTTTTTTGTCAGGGCACAGAATGTTCATGTAGGACCAGATTTCAGGACACGATTGCACCATTTCTCTCATTATTCGAAGCTCGTTTACAAGTGGGTCCTTGGAAATATCAAGCTTGTTGGCTGGGGCTTGACGTCCATCAAATAGAATACGTTGTTTGGGTGCCTCCAGCACGAAGGATTCAACGTTTTTCAGAACAAATGCATCTCCTTTCTCATGTGATTCCTCCACTTCCATTTCTTTCTCCAATGCATCGATAAACTCTTCCGTGTTATGAGAACCCTTTGTGGCCTTTAAGAACACGGATTGATTGAAAAGAAACTTCATGAGTTGTAAACCGAAAACGCATGGAGTATGAGTACCTCAACAGCATTACCTTGAACGGCAAACAACGGGCAAGCCCGCTTGATTGCGATCGTTGAAGTAATGTTCTCGCCGGGAGGGATGGCGAGAATCCGTGCACATTAGTACACAGGACTCCTAAGAGCAAGAGTACATTCATGTCTTTTGTGTGATCAAAACAACTTCTTGCTTGAACTGCAGGTTGGTAGGAATTCAGTCTGTTTGGCAGAAATAGATATTGACAGGGTCTAGTATTGATTAGTTTGAAAAGATTGTTTTATGTGAGCGGTTCGAATCATTTTTGTCCATGAGCATGGCATCAGTTCTCAAGTTCGTGTTCAGTTGATGATTGATGAGAGCACCGAAACATCATGATCACTGCCCTGAAATTTTCTTGGGTTGGTCGAGGTATTTAGATCTTTTCAGCGTACGACTTCGAACTCGAAGCACCATACCTCGTCAGAAACTAAAAACCTATAGACATCCCTACTTCTCACCAACACTGCCTTCCACACAAAACTCTCACCCATCCGACACACAACAATACGTCTCCCCACTCCCCAAGAATGAGTAGTACGTAAGTACATACTCATCCAAAATGCATCACGGCTGTTCTTGCAGCTGCAGCCCCTACCATATCAAGCTATCACCCATGCCGCCCCCCGTTCGCTCAACTTGCCTCGGTCATTAGGCAATTTCTTATGTATTCTTTGGTGTTTGATGATGAGGACTTACCAAACCCTTCATAGACCTCTCTTCTCTCTCTGAAAACATTAGAGCCATACGACAGCGGCGACAGAGCTCTCCCTGTGACGACAACTCGTTGTTTCTTTGCGCCTGCTGAAGATGTGTGGGGTGTTGCCGCTATTGCCGGGAACTGATTCGCTTCGGCAGTTGGGCCTCGACAATCTCCTCGGGTGCGTTTCGGGCAGGCCTGTGGTGGGCAGCGGATGGCAGATGCTCTGATTCTGTGGGTTCATAACAGCGGTGACAGGAGAGCGAACGATAGCA
>JALLAY010001222.1:0-11063 GCA_036939635.1 Cyclotella baltica
TCGTAGGAGGCGGAATCGATGGGGTTTTCGCCGTCGTAGGTTGATTCGTCGGCGGTGTCTACGTCGATTGAGTAGTCGGATCGACCCATTTTATTTGTTAATGTTTGTTAATGTTGTTGTTAGTGACGATAAAATTAGCTATTGTTTGTTCTTTGACTTGTTTCAGAGGTTCAGGTTCAGGTGCAGCCTAGGATAGACGAGGCCAGTGGCAGTCGATGCGTTAGATAGATGCAGAAGGCAACCACGTCAATTCAACAATTGCAGCAGGCATCAATCGGTGCATTAACCGATCAATTAAGCATCTATCGGTCACAAAAGCAGCTCCGAGCATTCAGTTGAACCCGTTGCGTTGGGGATGGCACTCCATCGCTCTCCGTCGGATTTCTCACGTGCTGTCATGTTGGATGCATCGTCCTTGCCGGCTGGCCTCGCTTGCCAATCTTGACATATTTTATTGGCGAGTTTGGATGCACCATTCTCATTGGCACATAATTTCCAATGGTTAATGACGGTATGAATTTTCACTTTGGTGATTATGTATTGAGTTCCGACGTTGATTGGAGATTTGAGGTTGTATGTGACTTGTTGTCACTGATTTGGCGGAGATTGAGATTGGAAGTATCCTCTGTCGGGAAGTATTTTGTTTCTTTCTAAGGAGTCTGTCATAATATTAGCAAATTGGTGGCGAAAAAAGCAAAAATAACTACAGTATGTATTATATACATGCCTACTTTTTGAGAGTCTTCGCCCGCCAATTTATTTTGTATTGGTCCACCATCACAAATCACAACCGCAAAAGAAACATAGAGAAACATCAACCATCAACCTCGCGTCAAACCATGGCGTCGTTGCCGCTGCCGATGCTCATCACCTACACCGTAATCTGTCTACTAATAATCTTCATAGACTCTGCCTCAGGGTTTCAAGCAAATCTGGCCAGCTTAACAACGCCAAAGTTAAAGCCTTTAAACCCATCTATCGAGCTCATCTCAACACGTACATCTGCTCATCAATTTCATTCACCTCCGGCTAGGTTTAAAATGGGAGCACTCTTTAGCACTTCAAACAATTCCCCATCAGAACAAATCAAAAACCAATACACAAATAAATCAATATTAATCACCGGAGCCTCACGTGGATTAGGACGTTCTCTTGCCATCGCCCTGTCACACTGCAACCCCTCTGCATTAATCCTAAGCGGTCGTGATACTTCTGCACTTGAACAAGTGAAGAAAGAATGTCTTGCAATAAACAACAATATACAAATACACTGCCTTGCGTGTGATTTGGCAGATAAATCCTCTGTAGAAGCTCTGGCAACAAAATCTCTTGAAATTTGTCCAATTGACATTTTGATAAATAACGGAGGGATATCCTCGCGATCTTCCTTTGTGGAAACGAAGTTGGAAGTTGATGAGAGATTGATGCAAGTTAACTTTCTATCGGGTGCGGCATTGGCTAAAGCAGTTGTTCCTGGAATGATTGAGAGGGATGGAGGAAGGATTGTTTGGATTAGTTCTGTTCAGGGAAAGGGTACGTGCTATGGCTGAATTGTATGATTGTATGACGTACACTTTAAAATTTATGATGCTAACATGTCTATTATTAATGTGTGTTGAAATGTTAGTGGGAACACCATTCAGAACAAGCTATGCAGCATCCAAATTCGCCGTCCAAGGGTACTGCGAGGCACTTCGTTCAGAGTTGGCATCGTCCAACATATCAGTCCATATTGTGAGTCCTGGTTATATTCGAACGAATTTGAGCATGTCAGCGGTTATGGGAGACGGAAGGGCTTACAGTAAGATGGATGATACCACTGCCAATGGTTAGTTGATTTCTTTATCCGGTCGTTTTGGTTGTTTATTTTTAGGCATGACTAAACTGATGTTGTCACTGCAGGAGCCGATCCCGATGAAGTAGCAAACGAAATACTAACTTCCGTTGCTCAAAACAAATCAGACTTTGTGGTGGCAGCGACTCTTTCGGCAAAGGCTGCACTGTGGTTGAAGTTTTTCGCTCCTGGTTTCTTGGAGAAGCAGTTGGTTAAACGATTTGAGAAGGGGAAGCTGGAGTCAAAGAAAGATAAATGATGCAATTCACAAGAAGTTGTAACTGGTAATGCTGACATTCAGAACGCGGTAAACAAATATGCTGCTGTTGGGTTACATTGCGTATCATGAAAGATTACGAAGTGTTTGTAATAATCACGCAATCGCAACGTCTGTACACACTATTGCAGTGTCATGCGAGTTACTCCTGTGTAAAGAGCCGCAGGCTTGATTTCTTCTGAGATTTAGTTTGTTGTGCGCGGATACAGAAACTCTAAGAAGAATGCTGCTCAATTAATTGCAAATGCACGGAGTTTGTTCCAGTCCTGATAATAAGTTATTGATATTCAAGTTACTTGAACTTAGCTATCATTGAATTCCATTACTTTTCCCTGTTTGGGGGGCTGGGGGTAAATGTATTTTGATTTCCATGTGGTTGATTTGGTCCTGTTTTGGCGGGCCGTGCCATCCCGAATCAGAGATGGAAAATGATAAATGACACCTCAAAGGTAAATTCTGACGACGGCCAGAACACACCCCCACTTTTGGCGCCTCACCGGACCCTCATAAATTTTCCTCCCTGTTCCGTCGTGTTTAATTCGCAGCGACCCCCCTCACGTCCACAGTAAATCTCCTCCATCATCAGGCAAACTGATCACGCAATTAAACCACATTAATACGTTTGTTTAATCTGTTAAAAGAGTAAGTCAATTGGAGCGGTCGGGGTGGAGTGGTGGCGCTGTAGCGTTATGGTGGTTGGCGCCACGGACGTGAGATTTTCACTGAGTTTTAATTTTCCTTCGGGCGGGGTTGGGGGGCAATATTTTTGACTCGACTCAATCCGAGCGTTACCTTTCAATATCAAAATCATCAAATGTTGACGGCGGCATTTTTCGTGCCGGGGCATTTTTCGTTAGTAGTATCGCCGTTGCGTCGATTTGTCCTCCTGATGGTGGTTGTTTAATGTGGTTATCCTCCTCTCTGGCGCTGCCTATTCTACTCTCTCTGCATCGTATGGTATCAATGGGGCTCTCTGGGGACCTTGTGTTTGGCACGTGATATTCTGCGGTCGACTGCATTAATTAGCCGTGAATTTGTTTTATTTTTCTGATCTTTTAGACTTCGAACTACATAAGCATAGCCCTATGATTGCTCAAATGTGTTAACTTATGTTGATTTGATATGGCACAGAAACGTGATTAGTTTTCTTATGCATAGAGATTGTTTTGATGACATAGGGGTCTTCCTTTTTTCGGAATGTTTTTGTTTCTGTGGTCATTGGCCATGCCCTGTTATGTCTATGGTTCTGTAGCGAAAAGTGATTTGCTTTCTTTTGCGTAGAGATGTTTTGAGCACATATAATGGGCCTCGTTTTTTTACTCGGAATGTTTTGATTTCTGTGGTCATTGGCCATGCCTTATGTCTATGGTCTATGGCGCTGTTACAATGTTCATCCAAGGTTTACTAGATGTTTATACCATGAGACAACTACAACTATCGTGGTTAAGCCTACAAGTGAATTGCTCCATCAATGAGCTGTAATGAGGATACCGGCTATTTTTGGGCCACTGGTGCCACGTGTGATAGAGCTGCAATAAGGGATGCTCAGAATAGTATGGGCATGAGCTGTTTTGGTTTGCTGAGTTGATTAGCCTGCCAAATCACCACGATTTTTGTGATTGCCTGCTTTCTATGTATGCCAATGTTGTTTCTCAGTATTTACAGTGTAATTTTTTAATTGTCTGATATCAATGTTTTCTTATTTTTACTTCCGACCTCTTTCAGAGTAAAAATGAGTGAAGAAAATAAACAGACACAGGCAGAGACCAAAGACGAATCCAAGATGGATGTTGACCCAAGTGATTTGAAAGAGGCACCAATTTCCACTGCTGAACGCACTCCGGCAGCAGCAACTGCTGGCGAAGAGCAGTCAATGGATGAAGGAGGAAACAAAGATGTCAACAGCAGCAATGTTTTAGCGAGTAGCACCGATACCACGAAGGAGCAAGTTCAAGTTGCACCAGCTGCTTATACGACCGAAACGTCTACCGAGAGGCCTGATGCTCCAGTTCTAACAACTGAAGCTCCAAACACTGGTGCTGAAGGTAAAAGAGCTCCATCTTCACCTCCTGAAAGTCCCGCCCCTTCAAAGAAGAGTAAAGTTGAAACTGCTCCTCTGCCGGCTGATACAAACAATGCCATTACATCACCACCTGAGACTAGTAGCAATACACCCCAACCTCCTTCTATTCAAAATGAACCCGAGAAGAAAGATACAGCCACTCTACCTTCTGGTGTATCGACTTCTAATCAAATAACTACTAGCTACGAAAATATAGAACCATCGATTGCAAAACTAATCCAGCACAAGCTAGAACCCATAGCTGAAGTCACCCCACTCAAGCCTCTTTCTTTGCGTGATTTAGGTACGTTTTGCTACCACCTTTTGTTTAATCATTTGCTTTGACGCCTTCGACTTCTAACGATGTGCCTCTATGGTAACTGGACAGCGGAGCTTGAAAACGCTCTCCAGCTTGGGGACAAATATGACTTTAGCGAGGACGATGGATGGAAAAAAGATTGGTCTGGATCATTACAACTCTTTGAAAAGGAAGTTGTCGTGAATCAAGGCTATGTCACAAGTCAACCAAATGCCAAGCCCATCAAAGTCCATTTCCATGAATCAGTCATCAAAAGTGCTGAAAACGAATGCCTACGAGGCCTAGAACTTCTTTTTTCCTACGTTTATCATATGAAGGGCTGTCCTGAGATGGCGCAAAAAATCTTGGCTCACTCACTGAGAAAATCCGCCAGTTCCTTACAGCAGCGTCTTGAATATATCATTGATGCCATTAGGCGAACCACATTTGACCCAATTGTTCTTCAACAGGATGGTTGGATTACTAAGAAGGCAGAAAGTCCCGAGGGCTCTATGGGTGGTGCAAGTTTGATCGGTAGGCATGTAATTTGGCAAAGACACGAGGCTTTAATTATTGCTTTTACCCCAGATGAGACTTGGGGTTCATTGTGGAAGGCTATTTGGACAGAAGATCTTGAAACTTTTGACATGGAAGCTGATGTAAGTATGTTTTGTAGCATGCTTATATACCGGTAGGCTGTTGCTCATTGCTCTACGATTCCCACAGGAAGTCAAAGAGGCACTGTCAAAATACGAGAAGAAGCAAGCTAGATTGCAAAAGAAAGCCGCCAGCACAAATGTCGTCGCCGGATCAACACGCAACCAGGCAACTGCAAGGTTCCTCGTCGAAGGAATAGGACATGGGATTGTTCTTGCATTGCCATCTAGAGGAAGCAAGGGTGCACATTGGCCTGCGAGGGTATTGCATGTTTCGGAAATAAAGGGCTATTCTGGAGGCGTGAGTGCAGTCATGAGTTGTATCGCTTTAATGTTGATGCTGGGATTTTCATACTTACTGCTTATCTTTTTAATTACCTTGATTCTGTTGCAAACCAGAGACGAAACTCGTACCCAACTAAGTCTCAGGTACAGGTTGTCTTCTTGGCACCGTTCTGGAATGGAGATGCTTCGTCTGCTTCGAGAGCATCGGCCAAAGATCCTTTCTCATTAGGCCCATATTTTGAGCTCGATACAATTGAGATATCGGATCTGACACTAAAAAAGTATCCATTCAACAGCTTTTCTGTCGAAGACATCAAGAGCTCTTTCCAATTTCTTGGCTTGCCGAATGCTGTACTATCACGATATCTTGACGCCAATCGTCTCGCTATGGCTCTCAAGACGTATGCTACGAAATACATCCCAACAAATTACTCGCCTGGTGATACTGATGCATTTTCATCAATGACTGAATCACATGCTATGTCAGTACTTGCTCCAATATTTCCTAATGAGGTAAGAAAACCATTGATAAAAGCATCCTCTAGTTCCGACCTGTACTTGTTGTTAAAAATCAATCGTTAATGTTGCTTTAGGTATTAGACCTCCCATATGACTTCATTCTCAGCCAATTGCCCCGTGCGAATGAACATACTTCTGTTTTATTAGACAGCGATGACGCTGCAGCTGAAACAGTCATTGACATTAAATCAATCATTGATTCAATGACACCTCCCTCATGCTTTGGGAAAAAAGATATCACTCAAGGTATTGGCCCTACTATTTCACCAGAGCGTGGTCGAACAGCAAAGATGATAATGTCACCAAATCCCAATTTTACTCCAATGAGCCAGGATTCAGAGAATGGGGAGGGCGGCGATTTGCTCTGGTCTATGAATAACTTTGCCTCGGACTTGCTGGTTGAGCTTTTTGATAATACAACACAATCTTCTGGCCATCACCCCTTGTCTACCTTATCAAATCTGCTGAATTCTCTCCTTTTGCAAATGAGAGAGCTTGCGAATGAGTTCAAGGACTTTGATCACGAGAAACGAAAGGAAGAGTTATCCAGGATTCTTCGCCAGTGTCTGCTTGTCAAGGTATTTATGATGCTTATCAGTTGTTCCATTTTCGACAGTTTGTCAGCTCTAACACATACACATGCATATCTATCGTTTTCACAACGATAAAAGGGTCATGGAGAAGAAATGATATCATGCAGCCCAGTTCCTCGTAACTACTCAGCTACAACCATTACTACTGAATGGCGCAGAGCATGTGAGCGTTTATACAGACGCGCTGTTAGTAAACTGAAGATTAAAGGTGGAGGGAATGGTCATTCAACTGTTATCACCGATTCGCGTTGCAATGGGCACATTACTGCTGAAAACGCATTCGAACGTCCCGTTCGTCTACCTGCGGCTATCAAGGGCGCGAAGCAAGCAGGGGCAGGTAGTAATCCAAATTTGTCACTCATAAATTCAGTGGAAGACGCCTACGTGGTTTTAGCAGAGGAAAAAGTGATTCCAAAAGCCCACCAAAGATCATACATAAAACGACTGAAGTCAACAATTGCTTCGATTCCACCTGACAAGACAGGAGTTCAGCTCACTGATGACAGTGAAGGAGAAGGAGGGGATGATACGAGTAAGTTGCAATGCCGTCCCAGAGGTGCCATCATTTTCATGCTCTCATATTGTTGTCTATTTTTGCTCAGAGGGATCACGGGGTTCATATAACGCTGCTACAGTTGGAGTGGCAGCCGCCTTGATGGCTGTTGATATGGTAGTTGGAGGGCAATGTGTTAATTCATTTTGTGCTGTGCGACCTCCGGGTCATCATGCTGGAAGGGAGCTACGGCCAATGAAAGCTGTATCTAATGGATTTTGTTTATTCAATGCTGCTGCATGTGCTGCAATTTACGCTGCTACACCACAATCACAAGGAGGTCTTGGGCTACGTCGAGTTTGTGTAATCGATTTTGATCTCCATCACGGCAACGGGACACAAGACATACTTTGCAGTACGCATGATTCCAGGTTTCTGTATGTATCCATGCACGCTGGTGGCGCTCACATTAACGGATATGAGGAGGAGGATGGGCTAGATGAAGCTTTCCACCTTCCCGGTAGTAGTAAAACAACTGAGGGTATCTTTCCTGGTCGATGTGGTGACAGTAATCCGCATCACGGTGTATTGAACATTCCACTTGGTAGTAAGGTTATGCCTAATGATGTCGGAACTGCCCTCGTGAGCCAAGTTTTGCCAAAGGTTGAGGAATTTTCTCCTGATCTTATCATACTCTCTGCAGGATTTGATGCACATGTGGTAAGTGTAATGCTGATTCCACAGTTCATTTTCTTTGTGATGTAACCTGACGGCATTAAATGTTTCTTAAGAATGATCCTCTCGGCATGGGTGGTCTTTCTGCAGCTGATTTTGGCCATATTACTGAAGTGGTTTGCCGTCTTGCATTTAAGATATGCAGTGGTAGAATCTTGTCTGTATTGGAAGGCGGTTATGGTGTGCCATGCTGTCAACCCCGCACGGACTTATTTCTCCCTAAAGAAGAAGCTGAAAAATTACTCGACCTAGGGGTCGATCTTCCCAATAATATGCCAGATCCTGTCACTAGTGCATTGATGCGCCAAAAACTGAACAAGTGTCACGCGGAAGGCTTTATAGAGTGTGTGAAGCAGCATGTGGAGTCATTTGTGAAATTCAACAAAAGAGAAGATGTCGGCAGATAGATGTGTTTCATTCTAAAATTCATAAGTGTATACCTTAGGCATTGAATGTTGGATTCATATGAAATCAGACTGCAATTCATTGCTGTAGCCTCATCTCTACCGCTCGGTCTCCCTAGATCTGTTGAAAACACACCCTTGTAGCAACCCTTGTTTGGCAATAAACCCCAACCTTGATGATCAACTACTCGTGGCAGTTAGTAGACTACTCTGACAATTGAAACACTAGATTATTGTTGAATTGTGAGACCATATCCTGGAGGATAGTGAAACATTACCTATGTATGAAAGGGGGAGGTATACTTCCCCTCTGAAGTGCATTGCATTGGCGATTTATCTCAACCAAACCACTATTAATGCATTTGGTGCTGTCAACAAATGAATGAATAATAGTTTATTATTCTAAACATTAAAATGTTGGCGGTGGTAGCTCCAAGGTCCACAATAGTTACATCATTACTCTAAATTGTTCTCTCTAGGAACAATTATTTAATTGTCTAGTTGATTGCATAAAATGAGCATTATTGTTAGTTTGTTTGTTAGTTAATTAGTTAGTATGTTTGGTTGATTGATTCACTATTTACATTTAAAACTGAATCGATAAAAGGGGCCAACGACAGGTTTGATCGTATTAGTAGCTCCACGTCGCGATACCCCAATAGGTAAAGCATCAAAATGGTTTTGCATGTGCAAAATCATTTGATAATTTAATCGATAACGTAAAACTTCCCCACGAAATGTTTGAACAATTAATTAATTATTTTGACGAATGGCTCCCATGTAGGCTCAATGAATAAATTGCTAGATTATTTGCGTACAAATGATATCACCGTTCAATTGATTAATTAATTAATTATTTGCACATAAGTAGTGTATACCTCAGACATTAATGGTTGTATTCATGTGTTTCCCACAAACCTGTACCTACAAGCACCGCCCCTTCAGCCAAGTCACATCAGGTATACTAATATGAATCCTTGGCCAACCAGAAGAGTCTGTAGAGCTTTCACATTCTTTGCCAATGCTACCTCCAAAGTCAAAGCCAACTGTCTTCACTTGCACCATGAACAAAAGCTTCCCAGCAATACTGCTGATTGGTATACAAGCCAAATTCCAAGTTTCGTAATTTCCAACTTCTTCCTAGCCACCCACCTTTATGATACCAAGTAGAACAATCTTAATGGAGAAGTTGACTTTGCCAAGGCCTTCAAAGTTCCCACCAAACTAAGGCACTATCTAGGACCAAGGGCTTGAGATATCATAGACGCTTCATCGTATCCCTCATTTAATATCCTTGGCACTGAGTCAATAGCAGCTTTGAATCCTTTGCCTTTGCTTCATAGTGATTCTCTTAATATATGAAACTTTGAAAGAACAACATGTTAGATCACTCAGTCATAATTTCTCTGAATCCCAATATCATTCAAACAAGCCAGAATTCAGAAAATGAGAAGTGTGATGATCTACTTTGACTTATGAACATCATTACCTCAGACTTGCTAATTGAGCTTTTTGGCAATGCAACAACATTTTCGGGCCACCACCCCTTGCCTAACTTATCAAATCTGCTGAATTATTTTGTTCAGTACATATGAATTAGAGCTCTTATGTGTACAACTCTTGATGTTGACAGAATAGAAGAATGTCAGAGATTACCAGTACACTGATTATTCAACTTCTGAAGGTCATTTTTGTACCAAAGGAATTTTTTATCATAAACAAATAATAATCATCATTTCAAACAAACAAATTTACATTCATTACTAGCCAATCTCAAGAGGCGAATGATTCCTGAGCGTACTTGTTGATACAGGTAAGAGCATATATACAAGTCTTAGTCTTACCTTGGTATCACACTCAAACAGGACTATCACAATCACACTATAGACATATCCATACCAGATTATGTAATGAAGCATCTCACAAAGTACAAACATCAAATGGCAAAAAAAATGACATCACTCTCCATGGTCCAAACCAGTGAAGTATAGTGCAAAATCACAAGAACTTAACCCAGACAGCAGTTCAACATTTACGTTTCTCGTTACTAAATGTGCTTATGACAAGCGAGCATTAACCACTTGGAATGTTACGTTGACAGTCAAACTATCTTGACATATTTGATAAAGATTTAAAATTCCGTTGAATTCCTGTAAAAAATCGGCAACATTCAACCAAACACCATCAAAATTTCCCCATTGAATAGATATTTGATGACCATACCTAAGCCCAATGCCATATATAAGCATATATACACAGCACTTACATGTGAAGACCACACAGTCCTTCCACTTCTAACGTGCACATGGACATTGGCAGCAGCAGCTCAGCAAAAGCACTCTTGAGACATCTCAAGTAGCTCATAGTTTACCAAGTTCATCACTTTATTTACTGACGTGAACTACTAACCAATGTTCTGCTTGACATTACTGGTTCAATTAAGTAAAATGTATTCATTGATTCTAGTAGTTAGTTGAATGCTCATCCCACAAATTTGACGTGCACAATTATCAGTGTACTAGTATCATGCTATGACACATGATTTATGACCATATTACAGGACGAAAGCCAGCAATTAGATAAATCATCAATTTTCAATCCCCATGGTGCCACTCATACTCAACTTTAAAAGAAGAGTTGGAGTTTTGTTCAACTTGGGGTAGATTCATTTAGCTTCTGACATTATCTGAGTGCTCAAGACTGCAAGAGAAACACTAAAATCAATTAAGTACCATACATGCAAACCCAGAATATTTTGGTTGGCAAGGAAATGTGATCCAATTATAAATACAAACAAAGGTTACTTCTTGATACGTATATCCATGAGGAGGTTTTCCCAAAAATGACAGCCCAAATTTGGCTGTCATTTTTGTATGTCTAGTTATGTCTAGGTATAGGCTCTGTAGC
>JALLAY010001223.1:0-11086 GCA_036939635.1 Cyclotella baltica
AAAACTATCCCTACATGTATTATGAAAATTATTAAATAAACACTTATGTATCAAATTGAGGAATTCAACAATAGGAACTACGACTTATTTTATTTTAAGCCTTTTTGGTGAGAATAGTATCCTGAAATAAAACTTACATAAATGTCAAACTTCAAGTTGAAACGAAAGGAAGTCCAACCAAATAACCCCACCCTCTCATGTCCTCAATGATGAAATTCACTTGTTATTTTATCAACAGATGTTCGTTGTACCATTGTAGTTGAATTGATAGGTACCTACTAAGTAAACCTAGCAAATGGGTCACTTTTAAATGTTAATGCCACTTACTATAAAAATAAGCAGAGATAACATCCAAAAGTTTATCTCCAACAATTGGTATCACCAACCAATGCAATATCAACGCAAGCACAACCCCACCTATACAATCTTCAACCCAATGGCACCAATAAAATATTCTTGCAAATGCCACTCCTGGTACAAACACTCCAAATAATAAAATATCTCGTAGCAATGAATCTCTAACGGGGATATATCTGTACAGAAACAAGCATAAATTCATTGCTTGGGCACTGTCTCCGCTTGGGAATGAATGCTTTGATTTCAATGATGAAACTAATGTGCCATATCTCCTTATCCATTTAGTTTGTTCATTTTTGTTGTGTGAATTATCTTTCTGTTTACTGGAGTTTTTGAGAGGCGATTGAGGTCTTGTGGTAGCAAACGAAGCTTTTCCCAACTCAGTAAAGGCCAATGTTACCAAAACAGAAGCAAAGTAGAACAATGTATTAATAAATGAAACCTCCATCTCATTGTATGAATGCAAAAACTCTTTCCATTTCTCCCCGTATGCATTTATCAGTTCATCTGCTGCAATCTGCCGAGATAAATAGTGAATCAATCCAAGCCACATTGGAACCATAACGGGATTGAATGCATACCCACAGGCGAATACACATAACTCTACTGGATGGGGTACGGATGGTATGGAATGTATTTTTTCATTGAGCTCGGTTAGTTTTAACGCTTTTGTAAGGACTGTGGAGTAGACCCATTCAGATTCGTGAGTTGGAGATGGTAGCATTTTTATGGACAATTGAGGCTCTCTTGTGAGCTGCTTTAGTCTGACTATTTCGCTGTCGCCGCCGACTAATGACTGACAGCGTGAGATGTTGGGGTTGCACTTGGTCAGGAGTCAGTGGGAGTCACAGGGTCCGTCAGTGGCTGTGGTGGGTGGCTGCGGTCAGTGGTCTAATTGTAGTAGTTGATAGTTGACGACCGATAGGTTCTGCCTTCGATACTACGGCCAGATACGGCCTGATAAACAAGAACAACGCGATACGGCGGTGGACGGATGGAGGTGGATGGATAGAGTTTCGTTCGTCATTTTGAGTCATCGGTTGTAAAGCTCAATTTTCCTATTCGTCCGACATTAAAAATGGCGCGAAACATTATTTTTAAGCAAAACAGGAACGCGTGAACCAACATCTAACGAAGAGATGTGTCGCTAATCATTGTTGCTGCAGGAGGCTGCAGGAGCTGCAGGTTGCTGCCTCAAGTTGCCTCCCTTCAGCTTCATTTGCAGCTCCCTTCGCTCTCCATTTTTGGAATCGACTTGGCTATTGGATGCACTTACCGTCATTGTCAGCCCTTTACCATAGCTTGGTATCAGAAATATTGTGCACATAGACTAAGAGTGGCCAAAAATGAATCGAAACCTTCAACGTGCGATAATGCCGCTCCTGTTTCTCGGTGCATCCTCCATCTTTTCATTCTACCGAGGTAACCTAGTCGAAATAGCTTCAACTGTACAATTTGACGCCTACTTGGAAGGCGGACCTCCTCCCGCCACCAGACGTAAATACTTTTGGGAAAAGAGACAGGAAACAGCATGTTTTAATTTAGACAATATTTGCCATGGGAATGACAGATGGTTCTATATACAGGGAGATACAACAAGCTATCAGCCCACCATTACATATGTTCAGGATAATGTAACAAACTCTCATGGCTATATACCGGTAGAGCCACGTGTTTATTTCAACCTTTCTGCTTCTTCTGTGGAAGATTTTCATGATGGGTCGTGTCCAATGCATCCTACACCGTTTCATATGGTTACTCAGTCTGCTTATAATGATATGATGGGGGAATTTTACTCAAGGTCTTTGGTGGCTCTCAATCAGGTACATGATGTTATTTAAACCTTTTCTGAGCTACATCTGTTCTAAACACCAACTTGTTGCTTCGTTTAGCTGCTCCGTGACAATCCCATTCCTGGCAGCTATTACTCAGATCTTCAAATGTATCTACATGTTGTACAAAGGAAAAAACATAAACTGCTAGAAGGCCACCGATTATTTCTTGAGGGCCTACCAAACAACAATAAATTTGATTCCTTCCTCTCATTAATAGAAGATGAAGGGTGCCAATGCTTCCAAAAATTAATATTTTGCGGTTATGACGTAGAATTGGCTTCAGAATACGTGCCAGTGAACAAGTCCTCTTCCATCCCTTACTTGCAACTACCGCCAGAATACAAAAGTACGGATGCCAAGGTATTTAAACCAGTGGGATACATTAAAAGCCGCAAAACAACATGCACAAGAAAGACTGCTGGGAAATTTGACTTAAGGTCATCACCTTGTCTAAGCTATAAAAAGTTAAGGCGAGATATATACAAAACATATGCTGAGAAGGATGCATTGCTTTCACAAAAGATTGTTGAGTACAGGAAACAGATTTTGCTGCAAAAAGGAGCCGTTGATGTAAATGTCACATCAAATGAGGTGAATGAATGGACGTATGTTGGACTCGCAAAACGGAAAAAGAGACGTGCGTGGCTGAATATTGATGACTCAATAACGACATGTGATGGAAAGTTTATGAAGCATAAAGTTGTATGCTTGGCAGTTGACGTGGAAGATGCAGATAGCCCAGAGCAACAGGTGAGAACTTTTTTGAGTTTATGCCATTTGATGCAATCCATATAGGTCTCACAATGATTTGTTTGATAATTATTGTTGACATCAGCTCTTGATGCATCGTTCATTACACGCACTCGTTGGGGTTCATGGTGCTCAGCTAACTCAGGGCATATTGCTCCCGCCACATGGCAAAATTCTAGAATTACTTCCATGGATCCCAACATATTTAATAGGCAATTGGGTTCAGTGGACGAATAGGCCCACACCGCTAGGTATAATTTACCATAAAACGGATCTTAACCACCTGGGCTATAAGCTAGACAGAGATTCTGTGCCACTATGCTTCAATGTCAGCAATGATGATGCAGAAGGTTTAAGAGAATGTTTCATGTCAGAAGGACATTTGAAGAAGTTTCAATGGGCAACAAGGAGCTTTACCGTTGAACCAGATGTGGTTCACAATTTCATAACTCAGTTTGTATTGAATACGGAATATGTTTGTGACAAAATGCAAGCAAGGGCCAAAGAAAATGGTTTTGTATTGTACAATGCTTACTGCAAAAGTGATGAGGTAAACACCCGTTTCCAAACAGAACATTACTTTGTGAACAACACCCAGGATGGAGTTTAAAATACATTATGGTGCTGGTTAGCCTTGAACATAGGACACTTGATAATACATCTGTTCAAAACTTGTGAAGATTAATTGGTAATGTGTTCACTTACGAATAAGATTTGTTAAAGTGACTGGTAAAGTGTCTATCAATATGCATCCTATGCATTAACACTGCTGTACTTATTCACATCAAATGTCATCTCAACAAAAAAACAGACAACGGTATGTACAATTTCAATTCATCAACCAAGCACTGTCACACTTCCACCTAAAGATTTTTGATACTCTCAAGCTCCGAATACGCAAAATTCAATCCATGACCATTCTGCACATTTTCAAAACTTTGCTGACGACGTTCCATCACAGCTTTTAGTCTTTCTTTGTTCTTTTTTGACCATTGAAGGAACAAGATTGTTTGTTGTGGAGTCAGTATATTGAGAAGTAGCACTTCATTGAGTTCAGAGGAGCATTGGCTCAGGCATAACATGGCATTTCGTAGGGTGTGAGTTGCAGAGGTTGCCTTTACGGTGTTTCGTAGTTTCGTATTGAGATTCTTTGTGCTCTTGGCCCTGATTTATTTACGAAAATTAAGCAATTAAGTTAGCATTCTTCAGTTAAGTTGAAAATATTGTCGTGGTAAAAGTGGAAATAAAAACTCACTCTACATGGGCTTGGTTGATAATTCGTTCTTCCTGGTCCATGGTCATCGTCAATTCGTGACACAGTAGTGGCCACATTCTAGGAGCATCTTCTGAACTGCTAGTTATAGGGCTCTCACCGGTTTTCTCGTTATTGACAATATCCTCTCCAACCTGTTTGGAATTAGGACGACTAGCCACAGCCTTGGAACCTTTGGTCTCGACTGGCTTCTGACTCTGGCGACACCCATCTGCAAAATATTGTGAGTTTTTCATCATGAGCCAAACAGAGCAATGGTTGTGTGTGGAGAGGAAGGCTTGACGGAGGCAGTTGTATTGATGTAAGGTGACAGCCCTGCGGATGGAGCAGTTGGGACTCGTGCCTTGAACTAGCATGTGAAGGTTTTCGTGATCTGCATTCATCCCGTCTGAAAATTGTACCAGCAATGATGATCTCAACTCAGATAAACCGCTTTCCATAGATTTAATCTGAGTTGTCACTTCAGTCTCAAGCTGACGTTGTAGGCGCTTCACTTTCTCTGCAAGGTTGTTCAGATGATCCTTCTTGCGGCGGCGTGATTGCCTGGCTGATTCTCTATTACGTGCCAGTCTCCTCTGGCGTTTCTCAGCTAGAACAGCTGGATCCTCTTTTTCAGGTTCCTCGGGTTTGACAACTTCATTGATAGCCTTGGTTAGGTATCGTAAGCCAGACTGCGGCACGGCTGCTGTAGTTGGATCAATGTGGTAGGAAACCGATCCATCCGGGTTGGTGACAGCCGTAACAGGTACTGTGGCTCCATCTACGCCTACTTGAATTTGATGTTGGGCTTGTGGCTGTTGGGACTGGAACGAGACATTTTGACCCTGTTGAGCCTGGGAGACTACAGCATTTGGTACAGGAGACTGACCGACAACGCCTGGCTGTTGCGTTGCTTGCTGCCCTTGATGTGGCTGAACAGCATGCTGTTGTTGAGCTGCCATACATGCAGCATTCATTTGTTGAATCCAGCTGAGATGTTGTAGTGTGTTGGGAGAGTGCCCTTGCTGCTGCTGCTGATTCCATTGCGGTTGCATATTATTCATATGCACTGGTGGAAATACCTGTGATTCTGTTTGATGAAAGTAATGCGGCTGTTGCATGCTCATATCATGTTGAGGAGTAATCCCACTACCCGATGGAAATCGAGGAGGAGGGGGCAGCATCATCATTTCTTGTCCGGTGGGCGTACCCATCATGTTGACAGGTGTTATGGGTGAGGTGTTGTTGAGATGGGCTGCGGGGACGGGAACCTCTCGACCTTGCAGTTTCTGTTGGATGTACATCAATTGACTCGGTCCCCCGATTGCCATAGCTGCAGCCATTGTAGACAGAGAGGAGGATGACGAAGAAGCAATTGAAGGGGCAGTATGCATGGAGTCGTGGGAGCCTATTCGAGCATGCATTGCAGATGGATGATTCAACGCAGGTTCTTCTGGTATATTGTCCAAAAAATGCACTGAATGAGACGTACGTCCCATGGATGTTGACCTCTTCAGAATCCCACTTTCAGGAGATTTGCTTTCTTGGCTGTTTTGACCCAGAATGGGTGCAGATGCAGACCCGTGTCTGAGGTCGCTGTGATCAGGCACGTCGGGCTCCGCGTNGTCTGTGTTCGCTGTGATCAGGCACGTCGGGCTCCGCGTTGTGTTCGACATCTTTCTCGGGAGCTGCGTCTGTATCGGTGTTGTTTCCCTCTCCACCAAGAAAGTACGAGAGCAAATGGTCTGATGTGCAAATGAAAAATGACGATGAAACAATTGATGTTGGTTGATAAAGAACATTTTGCAGAAGAAGAAAATAGAGCAATCATGTGAACATAAGTATGAAAGTAAAGGAGCCGCACCTTCCTCCACTTCCCAGTGATGAGCCGAGGCCGAGGCCACCGCTGCGGTAGCCTTGCCAACAGACTCGTTCCGATGATCGCCACGACTCATGTCTGCTTCACTCTACTGAAATCTGTCTACTTGGGAATTCAGAAAGGGCTTCACAATAATGCGATCGAAGTGGATCGATAACAGATCTTCAATGGCTTTCAATTCAAGACCTCGCTCGACTAGCAGAGATGTGGTTGTGGCACCCGAGTGAAGAGATTCTCCATTGCAATGCATTCGTGGAGGGCGGAGGTGTTCTCCATGAGATGAAATCGAAATGATGTGTCGCCTGTTGCCAGCCCACCAGTTTCATCTCCAAAAAAAGCGAGAGTTGACCAGCGCAGACAAAGTCATTTTAATTAGTATGTGCTTGTTCAAAAAATGTAACTAGTTACTCATCACAATGATGTAGCCGACTTATTTTAGCCCCCAATATTATAGACCCATGCCACCCGACCAACTGTCGCACGTCTCCTCTTGAAAAATGAACAGATGGCATCTCCGAGTGTCCGTCCCGCGGCTCTCTATCTACCTTACCTAGG
This sequence comes from Cyclotella baltica, assembly GCA_036939635.1. Taxonomy (NCBI): domain Eukaryota; phylum Bacillariophyta; class Thalassiosirophyceae; order Thalassiosirales; family Thalassiosiraceae; genus Cyclotella; species Cyclotella baltica. Next base: position 6,629 of record JALLAY010001223.1, read on the forward strand.
TACCCTCTCAGGCTATTACACACAATGGTTCACAGGCAATTTTAAGTCAAAATGGTGAGAGGTGAGAGCACCTTAATTTTATTGCTGTATCCAACTGCATCCCTAACATTTCACACAAAAATTGCCATTTCACCATTGTTGCTGCCATACAGAATTGGACAAAATCAATCCCAATCGTGGCAGTCACGTGGCCAGCAACCAGGCTCGATTGTGCTGTTTTGTCTTCAAAAAACATCGAATCAGATGGTTGGGATTTTCTTGGTTGCTAGTGGCTGTAAGAGGAGCTAGATACCCCCCTCCAATTATTCATATCCCGTGTGTTTTTCTTCATCATTACCATTACGCACACCCCCACCTCCTTCATTGACTTTATTTCAATTGATGAAGCCATGTAGTCATAACTCTACCCACAATAAAAAATACAGCCTATGATCTGATCCAAATTTGATCCGCCAATAGCAGGTTCACCCACATCTGATGGTCGCCGCTACCATCCATTGAAATAAGAGCGGTAGTAAGGAGTGGATCAATTGTCAAGTGGTCAGCGATGGCTGATTATTGACGAGAATCCCTATGCCTCCAAGCAAGGAAAAGGAAGAGATAAACGATAAAACAAGGCGGAAGGCAAAATGTGTGGTTCAATTAAAATTGCTGTGAACCCTCTGAAAACTAAAGCATCATTGGATTGTTTGCTGAAGGGTGGTAGTATTTGGTGTAGTGTCAATGCCATTAGCTGAGAACTGGGCTATGGTTGAGAATGTATCAGGATGAAACTCCAATTTTGATTTGTTTCCACAAACACTAAGTTGGCCTACTCATGTATCATGTCAGAACACGTGAGTAGATCTGTTTATGTTCCATTTTGAGATTGTTTGTCCATTAAAATACCTCTGCAAAGTTATCTGTTACCGGCGAGTATTTCCATAAGATTGACAAATTGCAAACTTCTTGCTTCACAAAGTCTTGTAAACAATAACCAGGAGAGAGGGAATAGATGCCAGCAGCAAAGACATGGGGGAGTTTTGGTTTAGAAATTTTTAGCTATTAGGATGAGGTGATCACATCCTCCTATCCTACCAAATTTCATCTTAAGCAACAAAGCACATCGTGATTGACCCAACCAATGTTTTAAAAAGTATTTATTCTGGCATTTGTAGTTGTTTTTCTAATATTTGGCTGGTCAAAAGCTGTGTTCAGGCTATCAGGATTTACAGCTTCATCGGGTGATTTGTTGGTTTAAGCATGGTAAGAAATATTGTCCTTTCAAATTAGATTAGGTGAAAGAAAAGATCTGCAATTCTTCACCTGTTCGGTTCAATAACTTAAAGTGCTTCTTACTTTCTTCCGACCTAGTTGAAAGGGGTTGAGCTAGCAAGTAAAGCCACGGAATATCAGCTCTGATTAACTGAATTCTCTGATAGACATCTCTCTTTTGGCTAGTTGCGTCTATTAGTGCTTGTAGTTTTTCACTGTACTTTGCCGATGGGAGATAGACTATTGCGCGTCTTTCTAACCAATCCAAATTGTAGCTCCATCTAAATGAAAGTCATAGATTGATTGTTACCGTGTCATTGCATTAGTCTTAATGGTTACTGTTATCTATCTAGATGTGTGGTTTATTGCCTTGAGCCGCACCATTCTTGGAGAAAAAGACATGATAAGGAATTTGGACCAAGATCAACTTTTCAGTGCAACTTACTTCCCAAGTGTGTAGACACTTCCTTATTTTATGTGCGGACGAAGTGGTAATGTTGGAGTTCTGATATATCTGGGGGGTGCTAGGAGCAGAAGTGAGCCCTACCCTAATTTGGTACAAGATGGAGTTAGGGTGTCATCCAGGTACCGGCAGAAAGCTCAAGCTCAAAAAATGAGGGGCTGCTAAAAGTTGGGTGGAGACTTATTAAACTGATTCTCATGTGGAAAGTAGTCATTTAAGCCCAAAGTCAAAATACAAGCTGGAAACTTTATTCAAAGGGGACATGCAGATATTTTCAAAAACTTTACACTGAATTTATTGTTTTTTTTCTGCTGATGATTATTCACCCACATGAATTGTAGCAACCTTCCTTTCTCAACTCAATCCCTACATCATTTTGATTGGCAGCATCCTTCANTAGACTATTGCGCGTCTTTCTAACCAATCCAAATTGTAGCTCCATCTAAATGAAAATCATAGATTGATTTTTACTGTGTTATTGCATTAGTCTTAATGGTTACTGTTATCTATCTAGATGTGTGGTTTATCGCCTTGAGCCACACAATTTTTGGAGAAAAGACATGGTAAAGGAATTTGGACCAAGATCAACTTTTCAGTGCCACTTACTTCCCAAGTGCATAGAAACTTCCTTATTTTATGTGCAGAGGAAGTGGTTATGTTGGATTTCTGATATTATAATATCTACCTAGGGGGTCTAGGAGCGAAGTGAGCCCTACCCTAATTTGGTTCAAGATGGAGTTAGGGTGTAACTGATTCTCATGTGGAAAGAAGTCATTTAAGCCCGAACTCAAAATACAAGCTGGAAACTTTATTCGAAGGGGACATAAAAATAATTTCAAAAACTTTGCACTGAATTTTTTGTTTTTTTTGCTGTTGATTATTCACTCAACCCACGGGAATTGTAACAACCTTCCTTTCACAACTCAATCCCTACATCTTTGATTAGCAGCATCCTTCATGCAACTACATGTTTGTCAACAAATTGTCCAATAGTGTAAGCGACTGTTGCACAAGCACCCCCAAGAAGCAGTGTTTCCAACCCGCATTTCAACCAATTGGCAGCACTGAAATGACCAAGGTAAGAAAAAATGCTATCCAATCAAAAGGACACAATGAACTAAGTAAATGAATAATCTCACCTGAAAATGCTCTTCACACACCCCATGCCAAACAATACCATTCCAGTTATTACACATGCTGATGTAAACAAAACATCTTCTCCGACATTTGGAAATAACCCTGGAATGATGACATACCTGTCGTGACATATGATGTTTTAAACATCAAATTGTTAGTATTTCAGTCTACACTAGATAATAAAATTGTAAATAAAGAACTTACCCCAATATAGGCAGAGCACCGAATGATGCAAACGAACAGAACATGACAACTCCTTTTATAAAATGATTGAAAGAGATATGATTAAGCTAAACAAATGCACAAAATAATAAACTACAGGCCATCAACAAATACCACACCTTCCTTCATACTCTCAGTCTTATGATCCTCCTCAGGAACCTGCAACCCCAACTCTTCAGTCATCATAATGTCCACAAAAAAATCCTTATACTTTGCCATAGTCTGAATAACTTTCGTAGCATCCTCCAAACTCATCCCTCTCTCCACATAAATATCAATCATCTCCCTTATCTCTCCCTCTGGATAATTCTCCATCTCCCAATTCTCTCTCCTCCTCTCGCTTAATATCCATTCATTCTCGGCCTTGGAACTTAGGAATTCACCTACCCCCATGGCTAGGGCGTCAGCGAAAATGTTTGAGAAGCCGAGAACGAGAACTACCGGAACGGGCATGTTCCCACCCGCCGCTCCGGCTACGATGGCGAAGGAGGTTAGGATTCCGTCAAGACCGCCAAAGATTAGTGGTTTGAGGAAGCCTCCTTCGGCTTGGTGCATTTCGGTGTTGCCATCGTGTCTTTTGTCGTGGAAGTTTCTGGATGTTGGCAAGAGTGAGGTAGTTTGTGAATTAAGAGTAGATAAGGCCGTGGTCGTTATTGGGAATATAATCATTAAACATTGAACATAAACTCACTTTGAAGCTTCAGTATCTTGGCCGTCATAGGCTCGTCGAGCACCGTCCGAAACGAGTGCTGTGTTCTCATCAGTTGATGATGGCATGGTTAAAAATAATAAGAGTTGTTGTCAAGAGTTTATGGCTGCTGCTTGGCGGTTTTGGAGGGCCGGCCAAACTTGGTCAATTCGAAGTTGAGTATCTTTGTCGATGGTCGATGGGTAAAATTGGCAATGGGTTTTTGACGGATTTTATCTCATACATGGTTGTATCGTAGCGGTGGCGTGTGGGGTGTGGGCGGTGGCGGGCTGTTTGCAGTTTGCACACGACGGCACGGTCACGCGGTTGAATTGATGCAGGTTGACGCGCGCGTGTGACGCAGAACTTGAAGTTCTAACTTCGCCAAACTTCCTTGAGATAACTTTGAGTGCCTTTGCCTTTCTACAGTTACCTAGTAAATTTGAGGCTTCCTTCATCCAAATTATGAGGCCTCCACATACCAGGCGACATGGCTTTGTTGAGATTTGTACATTTTCTTCCAAGAACATGGCCATCAGCAATGTGTTTAAAGTCGCCTTTTTGTGGTCTCACATCGCAAGCGACGGCATCAATAATTATCTTCACAAATTCAATCTGTTTTTCAATGAAGTCTTCACATACAACACGCCACCATATCTGAGAGAATTGAATGCATACACATTTTCAAATGACA
>JALLAY010001224.1:0-11047 GCA_036939635.1 Cyclotella baltica
AACGATTTGATTCAGATTGGTTTGTTTTTGCCGAGAGTGATAGTGGTGATGCATTTATTGAGATCGGGACGAGTGTGGAGAGGCCGACGTATCAGGAGGTGGATAAGATGTTGGATGATAAGGGTGTGGGGTTTAAGTATGCTAGGGATTTGGGGTTGGCTCCTAAGTTGTAAGAGGTGTTGGTTTGTGTATCTAAAGAATGCAGCATCTTTGGCATTAATTTTTGTGACCATCTTAATAATGTCAATTCTCTTGTACACAAAATAATATTTTCATTCACTCTCATGCATCTTTCTAAATATATTCGAATCAACACCTTTGTCAAAGCGAGATACAACAATTAATTAGCGATCAATTATTTGTAGCATCTTAGATGCAAGATTAATTTTCTTATCGTCCCTTCACCTGCTTGAATGAGAAACGATGAACCCCTTCAAGGGCACCTAACCTATGCAAAGCTTCAACATGCTCCCTCGAACCACGTCCCATGTTTCTATTAAAGCCATAATCTGGATGCCGTTCATGCAACTCAGCCATCATCTGTTCCCTAGCTACACCGGCAATAATTGAAGCTAATGCACAAGTGTAAACTTCTGCATCGGCATTGACATATGGACGTACTGGGAATAATTTAGATTGCAATGCATTTTCCTGTTCCGAATCTATTTGGTCTGATTGTACTCTTTCGGATGCATATAACTTTGGTGAAATCTTTCCGTCGACGATTGCATATAATTTGTCATGTGGCAGGTTGTATTTTGCTACTAAACTTTCTATTGATTCTGCAAAGGCTGAACAAAGAAAGTGCAAAAGCATTTAGTTATCTAATATGCAGATAATGAATGCATTTATCATGGCTAAAACTAACCTAACTGAGTAGCTCTTAACAGATTCACCTCGTCAATTTCTCGCGGTGAACGATGAGATACAGAAACTGCAAATAAATCTGGATATGAGACAACCGTCTCATAAATCTCTTTACGTTGTTCCCGCCTTAACAATTTACTATCATTAACTTTGCTCATTATATCCGTAACTTCAACAGGAATCAATGGAGATTTTTCATCTGTCGAGAGTGGAAGAAACGCAGAGAATGGTTGCATCAAACAGCAACTTGCACATACAACAGGACCAGCGATGCATGCTGCGCCGCCGGCATCATCGCTTCCAATTATATACTGATATCCACGTGACTTTAGATCATTTTCAAGCGATAGGAGAGAGTTTAGACTATTTGATTTTCGTTTAAGTGTAGATATTTGGCCGGTACCGCGCCTCTTTGAATTTAGAATTGTTAGGTGTCGTTGTGTGTGCCTTTCACTAGCAAAAGACGCGGTTGCAATGCTGATAGAGAGATAATGAATCAAATATATTTTCACTGCTAGCCATGGTGCATTATTCATTTCTGATTCACGTGAAGAGGGAGAAGAGAGTTGCCGAGACGTTACGCGTTCATGATGTTGTAGTTGTCATCCTTTGTGTACGTTGACTTCTTGATGTTGGTCTATGTTGGTCGATGTGATGGCGATGGCGATGGCGGTGATGAGGTGAGATGAGGTGATAGATGGGTGATGGCGGCAAAACCCTAGTATGGGGTATGATTACTGTTCACATGCGCCCCCATAAGAGGGATCCCTACTACAGATACCAATAACCGATTGGGCAAACCGGCAAACCCCCAAAAAGTGTTAGAGCCCAACATCCGACCTCGCTCATCCGACAAAACCCAGAAACAACGATGACTGAACTGACCGAACCAAAAGCAAAACACGCAGTTGTGCTAGTCCTAGGGGATGTAGGCCGATCTCCACGAATGCAGTATCATGCTCTCTCGTTATTAGAACAGGGACATTACGTCACACTTGTGGGGTATGCTGGCGAAGGACTCATTCCACCGTTGCAAGATGTTCTCACTTCGTCGTTGCCGAGTGATGATAGTACAAAGTGTAGCTATTGTGGGAATCTGCATGTGCTCCGGATGAAGCCATATCAGCCACCGAAAAGTAATATCCTATGTCGAATCTTTTACTACCCTCTACGATTGGCATCACTGCTCTTCTGCGTGATTTGCACGCTATGGGTGCAATTAAACCAAATGCCTCATACAAAACTACCAGTGGACGTTATCTTGGTTCAAAACCCCCCATCGGTTCCAACTCTAATCCTCGCATATCTCTACTGCATCTGGTGTGGTGTATGGAGGAGACATCGACCGAGATTTGTAATTGACTGGCATAATTTGGGATACACGATGTTCGATTTACCAGATGAACAAACCTCATTTCTTAAAAAGACTATGCGAACTTCACTGCGGGCTACAGTCAAAGTGTATGAACACATAATGGCAAACTTGGCAGATGCTCATTTGTGCGTTACTCAAGCTATGGAAACATGGCTAGGAGAAAATTTTGACGTGCACGGAAAACATGTGAGAGTGCTTTATGATAAGCCACCTATTTTATTTTGTCCTACCAAAGTTGAGGAACAGCATGACTTATTTAAACGATTAAAGTTAGAAGAAAATGAAGGGATATCAGCATGGTTAGAAGAGATGAAATTAGAGCAATCACAACAATCTGATCTGGCTACTACTGACGAGACATTATTTACAGAAGCCAGCACAATTGATGGACAGCTAAAACTACGCGACAGCAGGCCTGCATTACTCGTAAGCTCCACATCTTGGACACCTGATGAAGATTTCTCAATTCTACTGCAAGCACTGAACAACTTACAAACTCTGATTGACGGTTTGCAACACAATAACACTTTTCCAAAGGTGCTAGTCTTGGTTACTGGAAAAGGCCCCCAAAAATCATACTACCTCCCACTACTAAATGAATTCAACAAATCACACCCCTCCATCCAAATACATACATTATGGCTCGAGGCAGTAGACTACCCCAAACTACTTGGATGTGCCACCTTAGGAATATCACTTCATACCTCCACAAGTGGGTTAGATCTACCAATGAAAGTGCTTGACATGTTTGGATGTGAAGTGCCAGTTTGTGCGGTGGGATTTGATTGTTTGAGTGAGTTGGTGAAGGATGGGGTTAATGGGCGGATATTTAGGGATAAAGATGAGCTGGCAAAGCAATTGTTTGAGTTGTTGGATGGTTATCCAAACAAGAGCGAGCAACTTGACATGTACAGGGTGAATATTCGGGGCATGACTCGATGGAAGGAAAATTGGATAGATTGTGCACGTAATATTATTGTTGGTGAATGGAAAGACGCATAAGTATAACTCAATCCTCATTAGATCTTATTAAATTATTTACATTTAAGTAACATGTGATATTATCCCAACCTATAAAACTCCTTTGCAGTTCCGGCAAATAGCATCACTCTTTCCTCCTCCCCAAACTCCTCAAAGAACCACATAAATTTATCTAACAACTCCACCGCATCTGGCCCAACATCACTAGCCCCATCTCCGTCCGACACTGGCCCGTTCACATGCCAATTCCAAGCCACCATGCAGCGATTCACTCCAAACATTTCAATCGTTTCTAGTACAAGCTTTTTCAGTAAAGCTTGTCGTTCTGGAGTGCGTATCCATCCAGGAATTGCATAGCCCATCATGGACAGTTTGACATACACATTTGGCAATGCTGCCATCAGCTTCATACCCCTTCTCCATGTGGTGAGTTCCTCTTCGTTTGATTGGGTATTCAAATTAACAGTGCCATCTTCTAGTAAGTCCTCACCCAAAACACGCCGAGGTTTACCAAGGTGATCAATACACACTTTCAAATTTGGATACTTTGCAAATAATTGAGCTGCTGATTGCACCAATTGTATCGGAGCACATTGTAAATCAAATGATAAGTTGTACTTTTCCAACCGAGCAATTCCACGTTCAAACTCTGGTAATTTCAAATAGTCAATCCCATCATGCCTTAGTGTAGCAGGATGAGTAGCTGTCTTTCCTCCTTCGAATTTACCAACACAGTCTAGTATCCATCGTATACCTTTCACTTTACCAGGTGCAGCTTCTATAACCTTATTCAATTCTTCTTCTACATTGTCGGAGGTTAAGTCACACGAGGCAACATACCCCCTGACAAACTTGGCATTCGACATGCTCTCTACCCATTTTATTTCGGAGGTGCCATCATCAGGTATGGCCTCCACATGCACCGTTCCATAGACTTCAACGCCAATTTTTTTCAGTGGATCAATCACATCGGCTACGTATTGCTCGGGAAGGTACGACAGTTCACCAGCGAGGGATTTTAAAAATGATTGAAAAGGGTTGTTGGTGGTGTCGATGAAGTGGTGGTGGGCATCGACTATTTCTTTTGGGTATTGCTTTGAGCTCATTGTTGCCGACGTGATTTTCAGTTGTTGCCGTTGCTTTCTATTAACCCCACATTCGGGCTGGAGTCTCCCTTTTAGAGGTGATGTGCTGAAATGTCAAATATATCTTGATTACACCCTGTTTATAGGCAGAAATTGACCCGATGTATCAACCTTTATCGGGTTTTATTTTGAATAAATTTATTTACCCCCACGAAGGTTACTATTTGGGCAATCTAATGCGCATTTTTGAACCCGACAAAACCCGTGAAACAATCGTTGGGACCGACGCAGACAGCACATTCGTCAAACAAACGATCGAACCATGTTGTCCGCCACTAGACACCTCTCTCAGCGTCTCCCCACCGTTGCCGCCCGCGGCCAACAAGCCCGCTCTATGGGCCATGCTCAGTCGTTTGTAAGTAATCTTCACTGGAATGCAGTCTCTTTTCTTTACTAACAGCGGCTGACGGTTCACGGACCATATGATGTGTCGATTGCATTTCTCTTTCAATTACACTGTCAATTCCTCACTCCTTTAATCACCTCCTTCTCTCTACAAAATCAGCACATAAACACCCCCGACAACACCCCCCAAACCTACTTCGATTTCACCGACGAAAACTACACCCGCGTCTACAAAATCCTCTCAAAATACCCCGCCAACTACAAACAATCCGGCATCATCCCCCTCCTCGACCTGGCCCAACGTCAACACGGCGGATGGCTACCAGTAGCGGCAATGGATAAAGTCGCCGAGATTGTCGAAGCGGCTCCTTCCCGAGTGTACGAGGTGGCTTCGTTTTATACCATGTTTAATCGAACCAAGGTCGGGAAGTACTTTATTCAACTTTGTGGTACGACGCCTTGTATGATTTGTGGTAGTGAAGATATTAAAAAGACGATTGAGGGGCATTTGGGGATTAAGAATGGTGAAACTACGGCTGATGGAATGTTTACTTTGTTGGAGGTGGAATGTTTGGGAGCCTGTGCTAATGCACCGATGGTTCAATTGAATGATGATTATTACGAATGTTTGACTCCAAAGACTACCATTGAATTGTTGGAGGCATGCAAGGCTGGCAAGCCGCCAAAGATGGGAAAGTGGGGGAGTTTGCCGATGAATGGACAGGTTAGTTGTGAGGGGCCTTTAGGGAAGACTAGTTTGATGGATGGGCCGCCGGCTCCCTACAAGGTGGATGTGGAGAGGTTTAAGGATGGGGCGGTAGATCCGGCAAGTGTCAAGGCGCATATGGGGTATTAGATTTTATTTTTATGGGTTGGGTTCATCTATGGAAATTGATTAAGGTGGTGAATCTTATCAGCAATAGCAATGAGAACAATTGTATGTTAATATTGGTTTGTAACTTGTAACTACGAAGTTATAGGTTACTTTTCGGGAGTTAAACTCTTTTGGTCTTGGAATTCATATTTAAGTCACAGCTCAAGATCATATCTTATGATTCAGTTACGCCAATCAAACACTCAGGATATTGCAGCAGCAAAAGATATATAACATCCGAATCACACTGACAACAAGCTATATGGAAAGGCAGCATTCCAACAAATGGGGTTAACTTGGCTTGCCCAGCTTTCTTAGGATGAATGATGCACTTGGATGCATCAAAAAATGCATCCAACAAGAGACTGATCACTCTGAGACCAGCCCCTGCAATCAATGCACTATGTAATGGCAGCACCCCATGCCCATCAAGGCACTTAATAGCCTCAGGGTATTGATTTAATAAGGGTTCAACTCTCTCAAAATGATTCTTGCCAACAGTAGTAACGGCAATATGCAGTGGCAATGAACCATTTACACCATCTCTGTGCTGAATCAACTCTGGATAGTCACGAATGAGCTGCATTGTATTGAAAGGAGACACACCCAACCAAGCTGCAGCATGAAGCACTAAATCCTGTAATCCATCTGAATCACAATCATGGGCTTCTGCGTACAGCGCCAAAAGTTTGGCTTTGGCATCATTCTTTGATCTGTCAATAAACATGCGTAGATCAGTTCTGCTGTAGAAAATGTCTCCGTCTGATAGCATGGCCTCAAAACGTCTTTGCCTGTCTAGGACTTGGTCTACTTCTTCTAATCCTGTTTGTAGACTTAGGCTTGCGGAGAACTCGTACCAAGTCAATAGAGGTTCACTCATCATTAAAGTGGAGAGAATGTTGTCAAGATTAAAGAGTGAATGGACATAAGATGTGCCGTCATACATTTGTTATGGTGTTAGCAAAGAGCATGGTTGTTTGTTGCCGTCGTTGCAGTGGGAATGGAGACCGATGACATGAATCGAAACTTGACACTAAAAGTTAAGTTTCCTAACACACATCACACGAAATCTTATGAACAGAACACACGGTCACGCATAAATATTCCCATGCTGACACTTCTGCGTGATTTGACACCAATTATTTTTCAAGCCGTTTTGAAGGGTTGTTAATCTATCCAAGCGTTCCACACACATCTTTGTCGTATGGAAACTAGTAATGATTCTCTCCCTTTGACCAAATTTGTCACGTTAAAATCTCCCCTCTCACAACACACAATAGCGCCAAATTATTTTGCCTCTCGTCAACACCATTATTGTCATCAACCCGATTTGAATAACAAAATGGCCACTTGCCCCAAATAGAAGTATATAAAGTGCTTTGTTTCGTGAGTTACGTAGCTTCCGAAATTACGTCCTACGATTACGTGCCTTTTGGGAGCAAAAACGACGAGCAACAATTTAGTGAGTTAGCAATGAAGTTAAAGTGGCAGTTTCAACAATATCAGACGTACCATGTGGGATTGTGTTTCTTGTCGAATTCTTTCTTAATGTATGCTGCCACGTCCTGAATGAATTGAAAGCGAAAGATAATTAGTTAGCGGACGAATCGAGAAGAAAAATCATTGATCAACGTGCAACATTTTCAAACTCCTCACCTTCTCGATATTGTACTTCGCCAAAGCTTGAGAAGCAATATCTACAGCGTCTTGCTGCATTTCTTCTGACATGTCGGCATTTTTGATTACGGCTTTTCGTTGTTCGGTCATGGTTGTTTGGTTGGGGCGTTTGCGTTGGTTGGAGAGGTGGCGGCGATTTTGTTTTGCTCCTCTCTCGAAAAGTTGGGACGCTTTTTCGAAAACTTTGAAAACTAAATTGTTTAAGAACGGTGAAATTCACGTGATTTTAGTTGTCATTGAGAATTCGTAATTTTTTCGCTTTCGTGATCTCGTGATTTCAGACGTGATTTTGATTCTGTGACCATCTCATGAATTATTCTGTCGGGCGGTTGGTTGGATGTTGAGGGCGATGAAGGGCGCAATTAAGTTCAAAACAAGATTAGACCAAACGTGTGGAAAGCTCGCCCGGCGCCCGGGGTCAACTTCACACCAACGAAAATCGATTTCATCATGACGGACGTCCTTTCATCAAACGCCTCAACAACAACCTCGTCACCCAAGGCCTCCGACTACATCCTCACAACAACCCAAAACTACGTGTTCCGCTCTGCCCAGATTCACAACCCCTCCGTCGTCCGAATAAAGGGCAAATCAATAATCGCAGCCTCCGTCACCATTCACGGAGATTACGGCTCTCCAATTCAAATTGGACGGTATTGCCATATCCACGAAGGAGTCCTGATTGCTCCCACTGTAGTACCCGTATCAAGCGATGCATTATTAGAAACCAAATGTCAAGGACCGCCGGGAGAGAACGAAAAGGCACTACAACTAACCATTGGAGCACACACTACAATCGGGCCCAATTCACAAATACATGCACTTTCCATCGGATCATGTGTCCGTATCGGTAGAAACGTAACGATTCATGCCCGTTCCAAGATTTTCGATTGCTGTGTTATAGAAGATGGGAGTGTGATTCCGTCGGATATGATTGTGCCGCCTTTTTCTCGTGTGGCGGGGAATCCTGCGAGGATTGTTGGGAGTTTGCCAGAATGTTGTGGGGGTGAATTTGTGGACCAATGTTTGTTTGATTATGGGGTTTTCGTTGAGAGCCTGGCTGGAAAGAGTTTGTAGTGTTGATTATACACTATGGAATGATGTCTGGACGAGCCATTCGTATTGTGCAATAAACTTCTTGAGGTCAACCACAAGTTAAATGGTCTACATAAAGGAACTTCGCGGGGATACAACCACCATCAAACATGTACGAGAACGGTAAACTCAATCAAAAAGTCAAAGATTTTGAGATTAAGGTGGATATCTGCAAGGGATTATAGTGAGGATTTTACATGGTTGAACACGTTTGAATGATGTCATGTGAAAGTAAAGATTGACACGAAATAGAACGAAATATTGTATAAACCAAACAATATTCTGGAGCATCTTGGATTATCAACCTCTGGTTTAGATGTTTAGATGCCAAGACAATCAGCTCCGAATTCGGAATTCGCCCCCTGCCCCCAACGCTCCTCTAATCTCTTCGTCACTCCGTCTTCCATTCATAAAGTTCAATCAACGCACGCCTCTCTTCACATCAATGGCACAACAACAACAACTTAAACAATATCTTGCATCACTAATAACCTTCCTCCTCTACCTCACTCCCAACTCGGCCGCTTCGACATGCGCTCCCACCGCAAACAAAATAAAAATATCCTCCACCACAGGACAGGTGGTCCAAATGTTTGAAGTCCAAGCCCTTTCGGCGGGGACCAACGTGGCATTGAACAAGGCCGCAACCCAGTCTTCAACCTATTCCACCAAAGTAGCTTCTGGCGCCAACGACGGGGACTCAGTGACCTTTTCTCATACTGCTGTCGATGATTCCAATGCATGGTGGCAAGTCGATCTTGGAGGAGCCTACTTGACAGAATTTGTCAAGATTAAAAATCGGTATTGCACTTCAGACGCCTCAGATCCAAATCAATGTCTGTGTCGTCTCTCGAATGCCCGAGTGACATTTATGAACGCTCAGGGTGCCACAGTGGCAACTAAAACCATTGGGAATACGTGTGGAGTACACGATGTAATCGTCGATCTCTCCACTTGCGATGACACGCTTCCCATCCCTATAACCAATGCCATTGTATCGGAAGATCAATCTTTTTCGGTGACATTTGCCAATCCCATGGCGTCCACGAGTATACGCGCTGCCGTACTGCACAATTCGGTATGCACCGATACCAATGCCTCGACCGAAGTTACATCAACCACACCCAACTCCTTCGCCGGTACGACAAGCGTCACGGTGACAAAAAACATTAAAGATTTGATAACACCCCAACAGAAGACTAGTGGTTCCGTCAAACTAAACTTTTGTCTTCGAGCGGACGTTCGTCATCCATCCTTCCCGTCGAGTATCCTCGCGACCAAAGTAACAGTCGGTGTTACCGTGACATTTCAGACGAATGGCAGTTTCAAAATTGACATGCAGGCTAAGGATTTTGCCGCAACATACGCAGGATTCACTTCGGAACGTACCGTTAGTTTGTCGGCTAATTTGGGAGCCTGTGCAACTCCTGGAAACGAAGGTCCTTATGCCATTGGATCAACGTTAAAGTTTTGTATCAAGTCGGCACAATCAGATGTCGTCATTTCGGGTTTGAAGGAAGTGATGTTTTCGGATGCCAATGGAAATCCTATATTGGATATTGTGGATGATACTGGGAAACCATCTTGGGTTACCACGCTCACTGGGGTCAATTCCAAGTCTGTGGATGTTCGGACGTTAATGACAACGATCATTTACGATCAGGGTTACACGACGATTAATGTTGAGGGGAAAGTTTCGGTGGCTTACACCAATGGAAGACGAAGACTTCGTCAATTAGAGACTGAAGAAGACAAGCCGTTTGCTCTTACACTTGATATTGCTCAAGATACAGTTCATACTGTCAAGGATGAGATTAGTCATTCTGCACCTGTTTCTTCGTTCTTGAATCCAATGGCCGGTGCAGCAAAATGGCTGTTCCTTTGTGGGGCCCTCCTTGTCGTGAAGAGCTTAATACGGTAAATATCTTTTCATGTGGCAATGACAGAGCATAGGACAGACAAAATATTTCCAATCAATATTGTACAGTAGCTTTAACAACTTCATAGTATTTTAGTGAACCTCACCTTGTTACGAGCTTATGGGTTTTTCGTAAATGGAAGTAAGCTTATCCTTGATAGTCTGAATGCTATCAAAACCAATGATAGGCAGAGTAGCTGCTGTTGCTCTAGGGTATATACTCTCTCTGCAGTTGATTGAGATGTTGTCATTGTTGATGGCAAAATTAGAGGCAATGCTGGTATGGTGTAGTTGTATATTGTTATCCCTCATGTGGTTCTGCATTGCTTGCTTACTATGTTTTTGGGTGAGGTTTCGTGATATCAACCCTTTGTTTTGCCTCGGCATTTCAATTTCTGTTCTTGGGTGTGAGGTTGTTGATTGATCACTGGGTTGATTTGTTCAAGGCTGATTTGTTCAAAGAGAGATTGGCCACAGCTTTGTTGCACACAGGAGAAGGAGAAATCTCGATGAGTGAGATCCAAAACCAAAAGTTATGTTATTACCAGTGATTTTAAGGAGAAATTTGTTGTGATAAAAACTGGAATTGAGTTTTTAAACAATGGATTGGTATTTTTGTGTATAATTCTTTTGAATCTTTCAGTCCGTGTTGTTTTTGCATTTGAAAGTCCAAGCTGATAAAGCATATCATCTGTAAACCCAAAAACACGTGACACGTACATTGGTATGTGCTACGTATGTCTTCATATGTAGTTTTGAACATGTTCCAG
>JALLAY010001225.1:0-11068 GCA_036939635.1 Cyclotella baltica
GCACAATTTAATATCTCCGGGATATACTTGAAAGGATCATTCCTTCAGAACACATACAAATGTAGGACCCTTGTTACTTATCTTAGGCACCCTTTAGCTACCCTGAACATTTACAAGTCTGATTGTTGAATATTTGTTACAGCGGTCAATTCCCTGTCGACACCCAAAGCTTCTGCATCCTTGCCTCAGCAATTGCTTCAATCTATGGATGAATTCCACTTGTTCCCCAAATTATGAGCCATTCATGTGATCAATTGAAGCATATGCCACTGTAACAGGGCCACTTCCTGTCTGCTCAGTAAAGTTGAGCACCGTCAGGCCAAGCCAGTACTACAGACTACACTTGCGAACCATTTTTGAACAGGTTTTGTAGTCACTGTTTCTTGATAACTATAAGAGCACTGCTACTTACCATGCAAAACCATATCAAGTTCTCTCATCCCAATTTAATTCCAGTTGGTATGAATCTCAATGATGTTTAGGGACCGTCCTCCTCCATATGGGTATGGCATGATGACTGACGCATGGAATGGATGGCAAACAAAGTCCTATTGTGAGTTAATTGGTGGATTTCTTAGTCAGGCTGTTAAGTCTATACCCAAATAAATGCCAACTGCTTCGCTGCAGCTCTTTACCGCGAACTGTGTCGGTACAAGAAGATTCTATCTTCAGTTTACAGATTACAAGTTACTTCACTATCTTATTCTATTCACAGGTGGACATTCTAAAAGGAACTGTGTTTGGTCGCCAATGATGTTGCCTTTTTCGCTTAACTTTTGCCCTGGATATTCTCATACATGCAAGATTGGAGGTACGATCAACAAGACAGTAAATAACTCCATAAATACAAAATTAATTCCAACTTGTTAAAATTCTACCAAATACATAAACTGTCTGATGAGGCAAATTATTCAAAACCAATATTTGTGGTTGTGGTTGAAGTAGAACTGTGTGGTTATGACATTACCCTCGAAGAAGAGAAAAAATCATCAGGAATTGGATAGAACTTTGCACGACAAACTGGTAGAAGTAAAAATGTTTGAATTTCGGAGGGAATGTTTTGCTATCATTTTATTAAATTGTTTAGACAATTTGTTTACCCATTGTTGTCCAAGCCAACATCATAGATTAAAATCTCTGCATATCACTTGGATCAACTGCAATGGATCAATGACTGCCCAAGTTTTGATAAATAGCTAATCATGATCGATTTTCTTTCACATTTTGTCATTTTAAATGCTATTGATCAGAGCTTGACTTTTGATCGCCTATTGATCGGATCATTGTCATTTTGATTGGATATTGATATTGATCATTTTGTGGTTTGAAAGCACAATTATCCAACCAACTGGCCTTCTGATATAATAAAAAGTGTTCCTTGAGAGAAAGCCGCTGTGGAATTTCCTTTCATACTGACCTCTCCATTCTTGAGTTTTTCCAAATACAGGACAATCCCAATTTTTATTTTGGTTATGATTAGAGGTAGGTGGTGTTTGTCAAGATCAATTGTGATTCACTAGTTCTGTCACCAGATTAAAGCTTGGTGTCAAGAGTCTCCGTTGACTGTTAAGAGTGAACAATGAGAACTTATATAGATTGGTATTGGTAGCAGCATTGCACTTCAAAAGAATTGGTTAGGAGATAAAGACCCAACACATCCAACTACCACAGCGTGCTTTTCTTTCTTTTTGGAAGAGAATACATCTCTTCTTAATCGCAAATCTATCCTTAAGTCAGCACTTTTTATCCCAAGAATAGTATAGTATCCCCCTTAGCTATAAATCAGGTCAAGTAGAGCGCAGTAGCTCACTCGGATCCCCAAACATCTCATTGTAGGAGCATTCTCTAGCAATTTAAGCGCATATAATATCACCTCCCTTGACCTCACTTTTCACAACAAGCTCATCATCATCATTCGCCCTGACAAAAATAACCATACATCTTCTCCATGGAGATTTTTGTAAGCAGTTTTTGACAAAGTAATTCCTACTTCCTCATGAATTCCACAATTTTGTCATACGTACCTTCCATCATTGACAAGGATTAGCCAGGTCAGCCATTGTATCAGCTCATGGGTGAACTCAGCTATTGAAATTGATATAAACAGACTTGGTTATATTTTTGCAAGTTCACATATCAAATGAGTGTCAATTGGATATAATATTCATATATTACTCATAGGGGTGAGATGTAGGTCAGAAACTGTGATTGTTAGCAATATTGGTGGTAGTTGATGTATTGAATTTGGGTGCAAAGCAGTAGCAGCAGCATTGATGGTTTGTGTTAATCTAACATCAAGGTGTAGAAGAGGTTCATTTAACTTAGGCCTGTGCAATAAGTAGCAATTGAAATCCGGAAAAGTAGTAGCAAAATAGCACTTTGCCTCCACAAATTTCTACACATTTTCCTACACATATTTTGCACCAGAAATTTTGGGACGAAATACACGTGTAATCCGTTCGTGTACTCTTGCAAGTGACTTTTGACAGAAGTGTACCAGTGGTGGTGGTGGTGAACCAACCACTCTACACCTAGAATGTTCCATTTTGCTAAAGCAGCGCGCCTAATTGCTCTTGTCCTAGTTTCGAGTGCATCAGTGGAGCGTGTATTCAGTCAGGTCAACCTAATTTGTGAAACTACAGGTATATCACCTCTTGAAGAAAACATGCGGGTTCTATGTTCATTACAGTTTGGAACATCTGTATATAGTAGGAGATAGGTCAAGTCTCTAACTCTCATCAGGCTCTGTGGGAGGGTCTCGAAATGGTCTAGAACAGTCAATTTGGAATTGCTACTTTTACAAAAAGCAGTACTTTTCAACACTTTTACTGATCTTGTCACTTTCAAAACTGATGAAAGTAGCAAAACATTTTTTGCACAGGCCTAATCAATTTTATGGAATCAATAGCTACTTATGCAATGGATCTGATGAATTTATGTTTTTTGACAGGTGGCATGTGAGCAGTTAAGCCAGTGAATTAATTAGTCTAGGCCAAATTACAAAGTACCTGGAAA
This sequence comes from Cyclotella baltica, assembly GCA_036939635.1. Lineage (NCBI taxonomy): Eukaryota > Bacillariophyta > Thalassiosirophyceae > Thalassiosirales > Thalassiosiraceae > Cyclotella > Cyclotella baltica. Next base: position 3,016 of record JALLAY010001225.1, read on the forward strand.
TATTGACTGGTGCGTTTTGAAGAGTGTTTGGTTGAATGTAATTGTCCGTGGTCTCGGATTAAAATCATAATCTATAAATACCAGCTCTGCACTCTGAAGTTCATATTGTTACCTGAAACAGAACGGAGCACAGCTTATTTTACAATGCATTAGAGACTATTACTAAGAAGTTTCAGCCATTGGATTGAAATAGAGAGGGGTGGATGAAAAAGTGGATGTTGATAGTGAGTCATTCCCTTGGTCTAAGGGACCACCAAAAGGGTTGGCCTTCTTCCCTACTTTCACAACAGTCAAGCCTGCGACGATTGATATCCCACTAAAGAGATAAGTATACCAATTACTAACAAGAATAACGAAGATGATTGCCAAAGTCGGTGGTATGACAATCAAGAAAGCAGCTCTATCATATACAGGAATACGATATGGCCTTTCCACTTCAGGCAATGCAGAGAGTAAGATATCATATCACAAAAATGAAGCAAGAGAATGTATAACTTACAATCCTTCCGGCTGTGGCGCAATTTTACAAATGCTGCATATTCAAGAAGCAGAGCAAGGGCATAGTTGACATTCAGAAACTCCAAGAGCTGACCAAAGTCAGCCCAACCAAAACAAATGATAACAATTGTGCCAGTGATAATGCCAGCCGTCGGTGTTCCGAATTTGGACCTGATTTTGAACACACCTGGTTGTTGGAGTTCAAAAGTGGGATATTTCGGGCTTTGTTATGTTTTGTATTTGTTTGTTTAGTTTTAAGAAAACTACAAGTAGATCCGGCGCACCCCCGCCATAATTCCAAATAAGTGGAACCGACAAAGCAACTCAACGCAGTACTTACCAGTAATCTTAGCTCTTTCATTGCATCGTTCGACGGAAGGTCCAGAGACTTCCAACATACTACGTAGTACGTCAACAAGAAGTGGAACGCTTTCGTTGAACGTGCGACACGAGGAATTGAACAGTTGATCGATTGCACTGATCAAGGTTCGGAACGAGGTTGACGGTAACGCTTTTGGATTGAGAATCGACGAAGCGAGTCATTTTGAAGATGTCTGACGGAGGTGAAAGCAAGAGCATGACTGTTCCCAAGTGGGACGGGAAATCGAGCACTTGTGCTCGATACATTGACCAATTCGAGGCTGTCGCGGAGTATTATGACGCGGGTGACGCGCTCGATCCCATCGCCATGGCCAATTGTCCGACCAAGAGTGAGTACGAAGCACTCCTCAAGAAGACTGTGACGGATGACGATGAGAAGGCGCAAATCAAGTTGTATCGTGCAAACAAGAGGTTGTGTGCAATCTTTGTACTTGGACAGGGTGAGAATCATGGCTTGGCGCAAATCAAGAGCACCAAGTCAGCTGATTTTCCACAAGGGCTTGTCCATGAGGCTATTGGAAACTTGGGAAAGAAGCACAGGCCCAAGGACGTCAGTGCTGAGATCAGGTTGATGGCTGATTTGAAGACTGTTCCTTTCAAGTTGGCTGACGAGTACTACAACCAGGTCATTGACATCACGTCGAGGTACGAGTGTGTCATGAGTGACACTGAGCTTATTAAGGTGATGGCGACGAAGGTGGAAAGCCAGGTCTTTGCGAAGATGATCGTGGAGCATCTCGTCAGGACCACGCATGACTTTGAGGGTCTGTGCGATGAGATCGCGTCGATCCAGCGTCTTGCGAGGACCAATGACAAGATGAAGTCTGATGGGAACGGAAAGGAGAAGCAGAAGGAGGTGTCATTGGCCAACACTGGGACTAGGTCCACGGCTCGAACTGGCAGAAAGTGCTACTACTGCCAGGGCGATGACCACGTGAAGGCTGACTGTCCCAAGCGCAAGGAAGACTTGGCCAAGGTGGAATGTAAGGGGTGTGGGAAGAAAGGACACCCAGAAGCCAAGTGTTGGACCTTGCACCCCGAGCTAGCTCCTCAGTGGTACCGTGACATGAAGGGGAAGAAGGGTGAGGCAGCTGGTGGCAATGTGGAAATCATGCTTTCTTCTGTCGAGGAAGAGTCTGAGCAGGATTTTGCTTAAGCTTGTATGTCACACCGCACGACATGCAAGCACTGGATGAACTCTACTTGGTTGCGGGCAGCGCCAAGGGAGAGGAAGGAGAGGCGGAGATTTTCTGCGGGGCAGTAGAGGAGCTGGAGTTAGGAGCATCTGTACTGGAAATGCCCGTGTCATTTGAGGTACTAAAAGAAGAAGATATCTGGATCTGCGATAGTGGGGCCTCTTGCCATTCCACTAATTGCAGGAATGGCGCAATAAATGAGCGCAGTGGGGGTGTCTCGAACATGGGGGTCACAGGACGAGCTGTGAAGTCATCGAGCACATTTGATGTCAGTGGTCAGTTTTGGTCACGGGACGGGCAAGCCGGTGCGAAAGCCACTTTGACAGATGTGGCATACAACGGTGGGCAGAACTTCAACCTGTTTAGTCTGGCACGAATGCTCAGTAAGGGTTGGTGCATCAAGCGAGGTGATGCAAAAGGAATAGTGATTGAGGGACCGTCTGGTGATGTCATTGCCTTTGACATTGTTGTACAGACGGCACATGGTGCAGTGTTTGCATGTCGATTTGTTAGGGACAGTGAACTGTCAGCTGCATGGACCGAGAAAGGTGTCAGCATGAGCATAAGTAAGGCACACAGCTTGCTTGGTCACAATGACGAGGAGTCGACACGTGAGTCGGCTAAGCATCTTGGGTGGCGCATCACGAGGGGCAAGTTACAGCCATGTGTGCACTGCGCCACTGCGAAGGCCAAGCAGAAGAATCTTGTAAAGAAGAGTGAGGCTGAGAAGGCCGAGGCGCCTGGTGACAGAGTCTTTCTTGATCTATGCAAGGTTCGGGTGCCGCGAGGTGATGGGAGTGACTATGTCATTGCCAACAAGCACATGAAGATCATGGTGGACCAGTCCACGGGAAAGAAGTGGGTGGACTTCACGACTACCAAGATAGGGATGGTTGAGCCCACATGTGAATTCTTAAATGTTATGAAGGCAAAGGGGATTTCCATTAAGGTGATACGACTCGATCCAGCTGGTGAGAACGTGGCACTTGAGAAGAGGTGCAAGAATGCTGATTGGGCCCATCTCCAGCCTATTAAGTTTGAGTTCACGTCAAGGGACACGCCTCAGCACAACAATTTGGCAGAATTGGGGTTCACCTACCTTTGCAACAAGGCTCGATCTATGATGAATGGCGCCTATGTGCCGTTGAGCGTTAAAGGTATGGTTGGTGTGGAGGCAATTAAGTGCGCAGCACAATTGGATGGGCTGCGCCTGATCAAGCTTGGTGGTCACACTGCGACTCGGGATGAGCATGTGTATGGAGTGAATCCTTCATGGGTAAAGAACATGAGGACTTGGGGGGAAGGTGGAGTAGTCACTGAAGGCAAGGATGGCAAGACTGGCGATCGTGGGATACCTATGATGCTTGTAGGATACCCGGTGGATCGTGAGTCGGACAGCTATCGCATGTGGAACCCCAAGACCAATCGTGTGGTTGTGACTCGTGATGTGATCTGGATGAAGAGGCTGTACTTCGAGAGGCCTTCTGATCCGACTGCTTATGTGGATGCGAATCCTGATGTGTCTGCTGACGACGAGGACACCACTGAAGGTGATGATGCAGCTGAGTCTGACGACAGCGAGGAAGAAGAAGACATTGACAACAGTGGGAGTAGAGTATCTTGGGCAGATGAAGAGCCTGCAGTTGACGCGATTGATGACTCTGTGACTGGGGAGGGTGACACTGATGCTGCTGTCACTACGTCATCTGGGAGGGTTAGCAAACCACCTCAGAGGTTAATCGAGGTCATGGAATCGCTCGTGGAATGCAAAGAGCTTCCTGGAACAGCTATTGAGCTCAGGTATCTCAGTGCTATGGCTGAACTTGAGCCTCAAGACATCGAGTTCGCACTTGTTGGAGCGGGAATCGGTGGTGGCTTTGAACACACAAATGAGTTAAAGGTCATGAACTACCGTGAAGCCATGAGAAGCCCAGATGCTGACGAGTGGAATGACGAGATCGAGAACGAGTACAAGAGGTTCCAGAAGTTCAAGGCAGTCACGGTTGTTAAGAAGAAAGATGTCCCTAAGGGTACTAAGATCTTGACAACCACTTGGGCCATGAAGAAGAAGGCCAGTGGAAAACTGCGTGGAAGGCTTAATGTGCGAGGGTTTGAGCAGCTTGAGGGCTTGCACTTCTTACCTGACTCTATCTCAGCGCCTGTCACGAATCCCTTCACGATTCGATTGTTGCTAGTGCTTTGGGGATGTAATCCCGAGTGGATAGCTAAGGTGCTGGATGTTGAAGGGGCATTCATGCAAGGTGAATTCCAGAATGGAGAGGTCATCTTCATAGAAGTGCCAGACGGTATGGAACGTTTCTATGGGAGTAAGGAAGACACTGCACTCCAACTGAATGTTCCGTTGTACGGGACCAAGCAAGCCGGGAACTGCTTCTACAGGACATTTATTAAGAGGATTAAGGAGAGGATGTACAACAGGTCTAAGGCTGACCCGTGTCTCTACTTCGTGTGGATTAATGGGAGGTTACTCGTGTTTGTGTCTTGGGTCGATGACATCATGATCCTGGGGCATAAGGATGATGTGGAGAGGGTCGAGAAGGACCTAGAGGATTCCTTTTTGGCAAAGAGTGAGGGTGACCTGGAGGAGTATGTAGGGAGTAGTCTTGAAATGACTAGGGACTCAAGTGGTCTTGGAACTGTCAAGTTCACGCAGCCNCGGAAGGCCAGAGACTTCCAACACTGGTAAATACCCACGCTCTGCCATTCCCATCAGCATTAATGCATCTGATGACATTTCTGCTTCAAACATCCCTAAACTTGATATACCAGCTGCAAACAACATCCAGGCCCCAAGCCAAGCACCACCAATATCAAAAGCAGCCGCACCTAATTGCCCATCCACCCATTCGGATTGAGAATAATCAGTCGCTCCCGTAGCCACAAGCAGCGGAATAATATAGCTGAAAAACGTTATGACTAAACAAAAGAAAATCCCTCTCGTGTAAGTCTTTTTCACACAATCTGTCTCAGTTGCGAAATTGGCAGCGCTATCATAGCTATTGAGGCACCAAAATAGATTGTTTAAGAAAGGGCGCCACAAAATGCCACCCATTGTGCCGAAACCATTTGAACTGAATGGACCTGATGACGTCTCATAATCATCATCAAACAAATCCTCAGAGGTGGCACCGCTGTCTGGCATTTTAAGCCAATTAGATGGCACGATCTTAGGAATACCCATTATTGTCATAGGAATGAAGGGGCTCATGGATATTATGCATACAAGTAAAGTTGTATTACCAACTATATGCAATCCCCTATAATTAAGAAGTGCCCATGGCAAGGTGATTCCGACGAGGCAACCAAACCGAGTCCATCCATTAAAAATGTCTCCGTTTTCGTATTCCTTGAATAAGGGTACACTTCTAAGGTATTCAAGAAAGAGAGTCGGGTAAATTGCATTATCGGTTGCACCTTTTAATTCATGGAGAGTGGTATTGATGATGAGATATTTTTTCAGGCATTTAAATAGTACCATAATTAAGTAGAGTGAATTGTTCATAAAAATATTCTTCTCTCACCAGATATCCATCCTAACCAACCCGGTAAGAACCCCATATCTTCCCCAAACGCCTCCTCTATCCACGCTACTCCGCCACTCGGGCAACGAAATGCCGAACCCAGCTCAGCCGTCATCAAAGCTTCAGGAATGCTAAACACAAGCGGACCCAACAAAAATCCCATGATTGCTGCAAAATTTCCACCGGATCGTATGGCGGGCTCTATACCGAATGGGCCACCCGAAACGGTGTAAAATAATATTATAGACAGTGATAGCGTGTTTAATGGAGCTGTTGCTGGTGAGGATGCATGGGTTGTCGGTGAAGCCTCTGTTGTGGGAGGCAGCAATGTTTCTTCGAGAGTTCCATTGCTGTCACCGTCTGGATGAATGCAATTGTGAGTCGAAGCGTCCTTCATTGTCAAAGTGGATAGGCAGCGGTATGTCAGCGCTCAACGCCCTCTTTCCGGGAAGCAAGGCGAAGGGATGGAGATGGAAAAGAGGTAACAAGTCTCGTGATTGTCTCCATGGCCATTGTCACCGCCAAGTTTGTGGCGTGGCGTGGGAAGTGAGAGTGGAATGGTAGATAAGACAGAGGGAAATGCAAAGGTTATTGGTACGTGCGATCTTTACCTTATTGAAAACCAAACCTTTATCGCGCGAGGGAAATGGCAAGTAGGGGAAATTTAACACACCCCCACACACTTTTTCAACAACTGTGATGATGCTGGTGTGAACTTTCATGAGTTTTTCCAACAGTTGAAGTGAACATGTGTCTACCAGATTGATACCATAGAAGATGTTTACTCTGTTTGAGAATCGTAATATTAGTAAAATTATTAGCCTTGTTGCTGAGCAGCAACAACTGGGGCAGAATAAATGTCAGATGTGATTGATAATTTGAATAACAACCATGGAGATAGTATTCTCTTAAATGGAGGAGCAGAGAGCAGAGGATGATGTGGAACTTAATTTATTCCCCCGCAAAACTTTCAATGAAATAAAATCTGGTGTAAAAGTTTCAAGATCACTTCCTATAACGCTAACATATATCATGTCTTGTTGACACTTTTTCCATAGCTTGAATTTGGCAGTTACTTGGTGTAGTATCATAATATGTGTTTGTGTCAACTACACCAGAAACATTGGAAAAGTTATTCAGTTTAAGCAAAGGTGAAGAGAGAAGAACTGTTGGAATGTGGAAGCTATCAAAGATATTTTCCTGCTTGACAGACAAGACATGAACAAGAATGAGACTTAAAATGGTATTGAGGGGAACAGTATTTTTGGCCATCAGTGTTAATGAGAAGCTCACAGTTGTATGAGAAGCTCATATGTGTACAATGTAAAGTCCCAGTTGCAGTATGAATGGCCCCTTGCAGCAGTTTGATTTATTCTCTGAGTGTGGTAAAGTTGTACTAGATTAGGTTCATCTGTCAGAAATATCAGAAAAGGATATTTCAAATATTGGAGTGGTATAACAACATGATCGGACCTTTCACGGGTCTTCTAAATTCATCAAGCTTGATTTCTAGAGATGGTTTCTCTGGAATACAAATTGAACATAACTTGCTCAATTGGTTGAATCCATTGAGCCATTCCAATGAACTCAAAAAAGGCATTTCAAAAAATCAAAAGAGACCTGTATATGAAAGAAGTATCTAAGGGATCTGAACAAGACAAAGTCCATGAACAAGTGAGATCTTAGGATCAATTAATGGTTTACACTAAAGAAACAAGATTGAGAGCAGGTCAACAATGGGGGCACAGTCTTCCCTGAAACAAAGAAGCATGTGCCAAGAGGAGGTATCTGAGAAGTAAGATACCACAAGAAATCTGGTACGTGGTGAACAGATTTGGGCTCCAGGACTTGCATGAATTTCCACAAAACTCCTATTGCCCTCGATCTTGACCATGTTCTTGACCTGTTTGTCATTGATTTCCATTTTCTCATTGAGCTTGGGCTTGTTATACTTTGGCTTTGTTGATTGTCAACCATATTAAAAGCTATGTGTAAGTACATTCATTTTTGTGTTTGGTTTTGGTTGTCGCATGAAACTTTACGTCGCAATGTGATGAAGTGTTCCATCCATGGTAACTCCAAGTCCAGTAGAAATATGAGTTGCACCATGAATGTGGCAATCACCTCTTCGATTGAACGGAAGTTCTTACAAAAGTACAATTTAGACAGTTACTAGGTATTACTCGCAATCTTTAAATGAAAGATATCCAAATGTAGTTTTCCAAAAAATTGCAGCAAATGTGTGAAATTTAGTGAACCAGGTGCAAAATTCAAATTGATTTTGAGGCTGTATTGAGTCTTGTACATTGGCCTAGACTTGTATCAAGAGTCACTGAGAGAGATCTCTGACATGTTGAACTTGATGGTCTCTGGCAGCAAGAGAGGATTGAAGGTATTCTCTTCATGCTTCCCATATGGATGAAGCTCTGACTCATT
>JALLAY010001226.1:0-11066 GCA_036939635.1 Cyclotella baltica
GCATGGTAATGTAGACACCATTTAGTTTATGTAGCTTGATTGTTTGGCCCGGAGGCTATGAATCACTTACTTGTCTACAGCTTACTCGCATGAATTTAGGGAAAGTGAGTTTTCCGTTTTTTCCTCTCCTCTTTCCTGAGTACCTTATGAGGGATAAGTTTTTCTCTCCTGATCTTTCTGCAAATTGACATATTACCAGCACCTAATTAAATAACATGAGTGTCTTGCTGAAGTTGACAATTCCCAATTCCATGGCACTTTAAAAAATCCAGGTTAATTTCAACAAATTAACAACTTTATAGCCATAGAATGCATTAGCTATCAAAATCAAAATCTTCAGCATCCTCCATTTGATCATTCGCCACAACATCATCTTCATCTTCCTCCATATCCTCATCAGAATCTTCTCCACTATCCATTTCATCTCCATCATCTTGACTTTTGGTCAAATAATCCAAAACCTTCTCAACACCCTTCCCATCATCAACACTAGAAGAATTCACCTGAACAAAATCCATCTCATCCCTATCCTCCAACCCCTCCATCATCTGAGCATCATGTTCGGCCAAAAATTTATTCACATCAAATTCCTCACTAAACTTTGAAACAATCTTGGCATCACCACCCTCAACAACCATCTCTTTATCAGATGGAGGGACGGAATAATACGGAATTTTCCCCATATTCCAATCCTTCAAAACCATCCTAGCCGCCATGACCTTATCGGGAATGCCACCCTTTAAAACCCTTCCCTTGGAACGAGCCGCCATGGCCAAAAACGTCATTACGTCCCCCTTTGGAAAGGCAGGAACATTATAAGTCATCATTATACTTTCCATGGATGCACGCGAGAGTAATTCTGCAATGGCTGGTATAGGGTCGGAGAGTGAGTCGGCATCAATGCTATTTCGTAGGATTGCTTTGGATCCTCCTTGGTCGTCGTCGAATACTACGCCGGGAGAGTCGAGGAGACGAATGTTTTTATCAAGTACGACTTCTTGCATGGAGGTTGTGTGGCCTGGACGAGGGCTGACACCCACGGCTCGAAAACGTTTAAGACTGTTGAGGATGGATGATTTGCCCACGTTGGGATATCCAATGATCCCAATGGAGATGCAGCTTTTCGATTTTCCATCAGAGGAACGAGCATAATTCTTAAGAAGTTGGAGGAGACTATCAACACCCACGGCAGAGGAGGAGGATAACGCCGATTCTCCCTTGGTTTGTCCAATACCGCTGGATTTACCGGATTCATGGGAGCGTGATTGGGTGGTGCCCGCTTTGAGTGCCACGGTTGGGTGTGATTTGCGTAGATACGTTAGCCATTCGGAGACGTTTGCTTTGGGTATCAAGTCAATTTTGTTCACTACCAGAACCATGCGTTTGTCAAAGTGAGATAAGATGCCTGATTCAATGGCTGGATGGATTCTGGTGCCAAGTGGATCACGGGCATCAAGCACTTGGAGAATGACGTCAGATGCTTCAATTACCTTCTTCAATTCACGTAGATAGGCACGACGAGATTGCTGCCCATGCGATTCTTTATTAACTCTAACCGCATCATTATCAACAGAAGAAGCATTACCAACCCTCGCATCAAACTCACTCCGATCCCTCTCCGCCCTCTCCACCAACTCACTCAAACTACCACCATTCCTCGCCGCAGCCCGTCTCTCCTTCTCCTCAACCTTCTTCACCTCCATCCTCTCATTCTGCCTCTTTATATCCTGCAACAACTCCTGTTTGAAGGGCCACGAATTGGGAATGCCCGGATCTTTCTTCTTTTTGTCGTGACGGATGATGCCGGCCTTGGCGTCGCGTTTGGCTTGTTTGCGGTTTTTGCGGTGGGTTTCGACGACGCGGCGTTGGATTTTGTATTTGTCTTTGAGGGTGGTTCGTTTGGACTTTCCCTTTTTCTTTACCATTTTTATTGTTGTGTTAGTTGTTAAGTGATACTGAGAACTGTTTGCGTTATGATGTAATGCAGATGTAGTGAAGGAGAGGAGGTAGGAGGAGTTTGATGAATTGTTCTTTGAAATGAAATGGGTTGCGGCTTGGCTTGTGGAGGTTGGTGGTTGGTGTCGATGTGTTGATGAATGTTTTGGCGTGTGGATCGATTGGGTGGATGCGGCCGGATGCGGATTTTCCCGTAGCTGTGGTCGAGTGACACCCACTAAAAATTAACAACAGGTTTGTGCACCCAAACTTTATCGCACTACATACTTGGTTTGTCAGAGAGTGTCTTGTTCGAACAAAAATTAGAAACCTCACTTTGGGTGCACAAGCCCGCGACAGGTGACAGACAGACAGTTGACAGTCGCCCACTATTTTCGCCCTCCCAAATCAACAAAATAAACTCCAACAAATAAACATCACCATCAACAAAGATCAGCAACCACCATCAATAGAATCCAAACATCAACCCCATACTCTAGAGAAGCCTTCTATCACACACCGCGAAATCCCTCTCAGAGCCGCCGCGGCGATAGCATCAAAACCATGTCTGAAAAAGCCTTTCCCCTGGCCGACGCCGATCTCACCATCGCCCTCCTCGATCTCGTTCAACAAGCCACGAACTACAAACAAACCAAAAAGGGGGCCAACGAAGCCACCAAGACTTTAAACCGTGGAATTAGCGAAATTATCATCATGTCGGCGGATGCAGAACCGATTGAGATTTTGCTTCATTTGCCTTTGCTTTGCGAGGATAAAAATGTGCCTTATGTGTTTGTTCCTAGGTGAGTGACTTTCATTTGGACTTAACTTGATATAGATAAGATAAAAATTTGCCATTGTTTTGTAACTCACTCCACCGTACATTATCACACACTTTAGCAAAATTGCTCTAGGGAGAGCCTGCGGAGTATCTCGTCCTGTCATCGCATGCTCCATCACAACAAATGAGGCGTCACAGCTAAAGTCATTGATTGATGGTATGAAGATTAAGATTGAACAGTTGTTGATATAACTTTAATGAGTACATGATGCAGAGATATTGCCCCCTGGTGGTTTTTTGTTGGCTGGCTTAAATATCGTGTGTTGAGAGATATAGAATTGTGTGAAAGTGTAGGTGGGGGAGAGGGGAGCCAATATCCATGACGTTGATACTCATTTGGAAGATAAATTGTTGCATCTTAATAGTTACTTAGTTTGTTTTCATATGAACAATATTCAAATTCTATGTGACGAGAAGAGTGGAATTATTTTGTCCATTCATGAAATGCATTAGCATGTGTACTTACCCTTCCTGAAAACCTTCTTCAGTAGTATATAGTAGATCAGTCTTTTCCTAGGACAGGTATTGGATTCAGACACTTAATTTTGAAGGCTGATTACCCTAAAAGCAACATTTTGCAGCACCTAATCAAAACTCCAACTGAACTCTTACATAAGTAGATTCGTAGGTACCAGCGGAAAATTGCACAACTGAGCCTGAACCAGGTCCATTTTCAGCTCCTATCCAACCATACCAACCTTTTCACTTTTCATCCCTTTCTCAATTTTTTTTCGTCAATAAAGAATGTAGAATGCTTCAAACATATACCCATAAACAGTCAACTGAAATCACCACATTCATCATCTAACCTTGTTGGGAAGGAGGTGGAAAGTTTTTGTGCGGAAAGATAAAAACTGCCATGGGTATGTCACTTAACACTCAAGATAGTGATTTTGTGACGTCATGCCCAATCGGCTTATCTAGTAGCCCTGAGATCAGGCAGATTGATGATGTTAGTAGTACCACCTCACCTAACCGTCAGTCGCATTTTTTGTGTGGCACATTTTTGATCAAGTCGGTTACTTCATGTAGCAATTGGTTGAAAAGGCATTAGGTGATTAGGTGGGGAGGTGATCATTCTTTCACATTTACCTTTATTTGTTTAATGTTAGGTATTGTTTGAAAAATGTTGTAATTTTGTAACTGCTCTTTGAAGCCTTCAATGATGGTTCTGCTACTGCTAGAGTTTATTAGATCATGCTACTAAAGCTACAGTTGACAGCCTCCACCATTAACCAACAAAGAAAAAAACCAAGCATAAACAGAGATGGGAATTCTCTTGGTCAATGACAAGCTAAGTTAAGAGTAAATCCATGAATAAACACCGCAACTGTGAAGACCAAGCAACTAATAGGTCAGCCAAAACTCTACAGATATTACAAAGAGTATCACTATGTATTGAGAGACAAATTTAATGTATGTGTCACTGACACACATAATAATTTGTAATGTTGTTTAATTGAATTTTTTGGACAGGCTTTTTTGTGTGAATGCCAAGTGACTATCATGACAAGAGGATCGGCCCACTCTAGGGTAACGTAGTGTTACTCCATGAAAATCACATCACATTTAGGGTCCAAATTATCCACTGCGCTTTTCGCCTTGAGCTTTATAATTGTAAGGTTCGCTATATATCCATTGTCGTTGCTGTTTGTAGCAGCACAAATGAAAGAGAGAGTGCAGGTGGTGACTGAACAATGCCATGTGGCTGAGTGAAGAGCTTGTGTCCGTGGTGGCAGAGAATGAGGCAGTTGAGATGTCCTCTCCTGAATCATGTTGGTTCGATAAGGAGGATTAATGAAAATAATAAGGGGGTCTTGGCTGTGTGGGACAATGGCGTCGATGTGGGGATTCAACTGTGGGTCGGGAGGTCTAGTTCACTGTCATTTGGGGCGTATATGATGGTCGAATTGACCTGGCGTTGAGGAATGATCCATTTCAGAATTATGGAGCTCTCAACACCAAAATCCACATGGTGAAATCACAGAACAAGGTCCTGGAAAACAACCAATCCTATGAAACAAATACATAGACCTCAAGAAAAGGCTTATGCGAGTTGGGTGGAAGAGTGACAGTTAGATGTATGGTGATTTGATCGAGCAATACATTCCGACTATCATGGTTGAATTGAACTGGCCTTGAAGGCAGATCTATTTCATTATTATGATGCTCTCAACGCCAAAATCCACGTGGTGACATCACTGGATTGGGTCCTGAAAACATCCCAAACCAATGAAACCAATACAAAGGCCTCGAGAAAAGGCTTCTGCTTATGAGAGATGGGAGGAAACACGGCAGTTGGATAAGTGGTGATCCGATGGAGCAATACATGCCGATCAGATCGCCATGGTGCAATGCCAATTTTGTTAGTGGTTAGTGGGTCTTTGCTACCTACCGGAGTTGCTTTACAATGGAGGAAATGTGCCTTTGATTTAGTTGAAAAGTACAATTCGTTTTGAGGCAATATATTGTGTGTAGGATACCCTGTAGAGATATTACCAAGAAACGTTCGATTTTGATTATCTTTTTTTAACCTTACATTTTATGGATTCTGGGGTTGGAACGGGAAGTCATCTCTTCGCCCCTGTCTTGACAAAGAAGAGAAAGAGTCTGTTGATGGCCGCAGGCTCAGGCTAGTAATTGTGGACAATCATCTGATAAGTCACTCTACCTATCTGCTTCATTTTGACCACCAAATCCTATCTTTGTACTCGAATTTAGAATCTCTTTTTCTCTGTCTTGAGTAGTCTTTTTCAAATCAAGAAAAAGTAATGCTTTCGCACCAGGTACTCCCCTGCAATAAATCCTATCATCAATGGAATAAGCATAGAGTTTATAATATCACTGCAGAACATCCAACTTGAAACATCTACGAGAGAAACAAGCAAATCTCCAACAAGGCAACCAATGGCTGATAGGACAATCACTATGAATGAGTTGTCAATTGAATAACGCTTTAAATGGAGGGGAGAGACCTTTGACATGAGTGAAAGAGTGGTGCTTTCTAGAAATGACATGCTTACAAAAATCAAGCAAAAACCAACAATGTATTGAAGAATCCCAAACACATCATCATATATGGCGGGCATTACCCATTTCTTTTCATTCTTCGTTATGCTGGTAAGAAAGAAGAATATGGCTTCGTAATTGATAATAATGATTATGCCATATTTCGCGGTCTTCAGAGCGCCCTTCGAAACCAAATTAACATGGTTAAATTATGACCTGTTGTTCAAGTCTTAATCATCATTCAAAGCACTCACCTTGATAATTTTGCGTTCGACGAGATTCTTCTCTTCAGAAAGAAAAACATTGATGGGAAGGACTAGTGTTGCCACAGCTCCCATGAATAGACCGGCCAGTGCCCCACTCCACGCAAAGTATCTACTCATTATTGTGCCACCAGAACACAAAAACACTTCAGTTGTCGCTTTTGATAATACCAATATAGCTGCAGTTGTTGGAAAGGCAACATTTGATAACACAAGTCTCCAGGCATTGGTGATGCTCTGGACAAATGTGTGTTTGGAACCATAGTTTACCGAGCGTCTAGACATGGTTTGAAGCTTCTTAAAGGTTCCATCCAATACTTCATTACTATTGGCAGGATCATCTGCAACAAAGACATTTTCGTCTGAGTCGTCAAATGTATCCAAATCTTCTTCTTCCTGTGTCTGATTCAAATGAGGCTGCACGGTTTTTTCAAGAATCGAACGCTTTGGAGCATTGAAAAAGAACAACAATCCCATCAGTTGAAGACACCATAGGCCTGCCATAATATATCCAACGTAGTTCAATGAGATGAGGCGGTGTTCGCCAAAAGGAAGACGGACTTGTAATGAATTTGAAGGCAATGGAAGAGGTGGTAAAAAGACATCTTCAGATATGGTAGAAGAGTAATTGGATGCAGCATGGATATGTGTTGGGACTGAAGAATTTGGAGCAGTAAATGAAGAATTGGATGGGGGCAATATAGGTGTAGGAGGCAAAGCGAAAGGCTGGATTGTTTCATTCGCAAAGGAAGAGGTGTTTTTCGTGGTTAATGAAGGAACAGCTGCAACTGATGAATTTGGAAATGTCGATGAAACATTGTATGAGGGCGACTCAAGAGATCGTATTGCATGATGAGTCTGGTATGCAATCGAAGAATGTTGTATGATTGATAATTCGCGGTGTATGATACCTCTATGTGAATGTGGAGGGTCGAGAAAATGCACTCCGTCATCTTTGACTCGCAAATCAAATAGAGACCCAAGAAAAAGGCCTGTCGCTGGTGCAATGAGGGATCTCTTTACTAATACCTTGAATGGTCGAGCATAGAATGTTGTCAGTTGAGACAAATCCAAGATAAAACATCTCATGTGCAAATCCTACTTACGGCTATTTCACCATTCATTGCATCATTTGTCAGAGCTACACTGATAATGTGTCTATTGAGAAGCTCACAAGAGCCAAACCCAAACAAGAACCTACCCAACAAAGCCAGCTTGAATGATTTCTTCGGAAGTGAATAGCTATAAAGTATATTTCCAAAGATTGCAAATACCGCAGAAGCAATCAGTGGATAACGAAAGAAAGTTGGGTCGATAATTGGTCTCTTTACCAAAGAGTGACGCTTTGATAACATAATCGCATGCACGAAACATGCAATCAAAGATGAAACGTTTGCCACAACAGATAGCAAGCTTTGTGAACTTCTTGTGTCGAGTTCGAGAGCAAACATATATGCTGAAGGCATTATTGAGTAATAATTGCAAGTAAATAAAAGCATTGACACTGTGTTGAGTCGGAGTATAGGTCGGATGCCTGAATTGGATGATGAAGAAAAACCTTCTTGGTTACCAGATGCGTCACGTCTAATGGCAAGAGATGATGCATCTCTACTGGCACTAGCCTCCAGAGTTGATGTCATGACCAAACCCATGGCTTTGTCCCTTCCACTCCTCATGGAAGAATACAATGAATCTGCACCAAGCAAGTAGGCCTTGTCTGGATTGTAACTACAAAAAAAGTCCAAGGTTTCTCGTGCGCAGCCAGTGAGGCCGTCTGTGTGGATGAAAAAGAAGCCAGATTAAATGTGCAACTAATTGTTGCTCACTAAGATATCACACAAATCTTACCGCCTGTGATATTTGGGCCGATAGAGGCCATGAATAAACGGGAAGCAAAGTTTTGAAATGATGTGGATCTGTTTCGTGCTGCCTCCCTCAAGCCAAAGACAGATGTGACCACGTACTGCAAACGAGTTAATGAGATGTCCCGAGCTTGCTCGTCTTNTCGTCATCTGCTCGAAAACAATGTCCACCAATTTGGTAGCTTACGGCATCTCTCAGTCGCTTTGTTGTAAAGGGTGAGTGTTTTGGGGATGGTATTTCTGCCGGTGCTGGTGCTTCATCCAAGGTGGGTTTGCTATCCGAGGATATTTCCAACCCTTCGCGATCAAGTCTCAATTGGCACGACCTAGACTGCGATGCTTCAAATTCAGCTAGTGCAACCGCCAATGATGAAGATACTGTTTGCATGGTTGTCGAATTAGCAATCTCCTGAATCTGAGTGTCAACTGGCGTTTTGCAATAATTCATTTAGTATTATAAACAACAATTAATGTATTCAAAAGACGATGCAGCTTCACTTACATGTACCCAAGGTATAGCCTCCAGTAGTTTCAAGCCCAGCAGGCTTCGACAAAAGTAGTCCGAATTGAGGGGTTTGGGTGTGATCAGAATGTTTGGTTTTTGGCTCGGAATTTGCATTCAATAATCTGTTTATCTGCTGATGGTAGTAGTCACCCAACATTCGGTTTGAAAGAAGGCGATCGTGCTTTTTGCATATCTTTCTCACTGCAATGATGTTGACACATCTGGAAATCATTGGAACCCAGTTTTAGATAAGATGCAATCACAACATTATTAGTTAGAAGAGGAGTGTAACTCACACAAATTTCAATAGGTGCAGCAACTCAACTCCAATTGCTTCGAGTGATATAGAATGTGGGTTTTGAATCATGAGTGGTATTCTATCACAAAATGAGTCACAAAAATAATGCAACTCACCAATGTACGCATCTGCTTCATCTACAGCTGAGAGTAGAGAAAAGTCTTCGCCAAGAAAACCAGCTTTTTGAAAGAGAGGTCTGCTAATTCGAAGACGGTCACGGACCAATAATTGCCTCTTTGTGGCGCCCTTTTCATTTGAAGAGTCACTTTCGTATCTATAGTGTCTTTTTTGTCCACTGTCGCTTTGATCAAAATGAGTGTGTTGATTGTCTTCATCCGATGATGCACAAGATATGTCTTCTCTTTCCTCTTCATCAGAACTTGAATACGGGTGTATACCACCATCATCAAGATTCGGGAACGTCCGTCGGACATTTTGACTGCCCTCTTCATAGGACAAATATCTCAGGCTCCCAATGGTATCACTCAATTCACCAAGACGAGAGTTTGCAAACAAAATTATTTTCTCCACTTCAGCACGTAATAACCCCCGAAACCGCACAGTGATGGCAGATGCACGGACATGAGCCACCCTTAGGTTCTCTGGCACCAGATTTCTTCGTCGTTCCATTTGTTTTCTCCTTCGTAGACGTTCTCGCTTTCTTTTAATATTGGCTCTTCGTTTTCGTGAAGACTCTTTTCTGACGTGAATATTTCCTTGAGCACCAGTAGCCTGTTCTGTTCTCCCAAGTAGAAAGTTCATGATGAAATTACCACCACTCTCACTAGTTGTCCTTCGAACAGGTAATGGTGGTAGCCTCAAATGTGATGTGTCTTCACTTTTTTGCTGTTTATGTGACCGAACTGAAAAATACCCGTCATTATAGTAGCTAAACATGTTTGAATTTCCCTTCATATCATCTCCTGGCCCTGCATTATCACCAGCCTCATTGTGCCCATCTAACTGCTCGTTATTATCTTGAAATGAATAGAATTGATACTGTGACACCCCACTGCCAGTTCTGCGATTGTCCCTGGTTGGTGTCGTTTGCTGTTTGTTCTGCTGACCATAATATGTTTTGAACGATGAAGAAGATGTTAATAGGCCAGTTGTCTCAGATGAAGGGAGTAAACTTGAATTCAAGGATATTCCAAACCCGCTACCATCTGTACTTGGTTTCCCTGATCCCGGTATGGTTGACTTTTCAACAACGGGTGAAAGTGATATTGGTGTGGTAGGCATGGAAGATCCAAGAGCAGTGGCTGTGGCAGGTTTGTAGTTGAACCACGATGAATAGAGCGAATTTGGTGTGGTGGGTTCACTCGATTCAGGATCGACAAACAGTGAAGATTTATGATTGTCGTATCGAAACTTGAGGTTTAAATTGGTTGATCCATTATTTCCTGGAGAGAGATGATTGCCCTTTGATGGGGACAGATATTCAGCAATAGCTAATCCCGGAGAAGTTTTGGCTGTAGACAAGGTTTCGGCAAAGCCCAAAGCAGGAGAAGTTTTGTTGGTCTCCTCGCCTTTTGAAGCCTGTTCTTTTGGATTTGAATTGGTTCGTTTCCCAAGAAAGCCAGGGATAAAGTCAAGCCAACCTGGCTGCTCTGGAGAGGCAGACCTAATAGTAGTATTGGCCCCGCCTCTTTTCGCTGCAACAGATGCAAACGTTTCGTATCTGGACTCCAAAACACAAACATTATTGTTGTCAGTGGGAGTTTCAAATTGGTCTGACTTCATGGTATCTAATCCTTCTTGGAGCTCATCAAGAGTTGCAGCTGGAGAGTCATTATTAGTTTGTCTTACTGGCTCTTCGTCTTCTTCGTCTAACCTAATCTCATTGGCATTGAAACTAGCTCCAGAAAGACTTCTTTGTTCTTCTATCAATGGCTGCAAAGGGTGACAATCTTGGCGGTTATTGCCCTGATTGTTCGTGTCATCATAATCACTAGAGTTTGAGTCTCCCCCCACATGATCACATTCTTCATACACCTCTTCCTCGCAATCTTCATCAGTATCTTCCCAATCATCACTGTCATCTTCATGGTCCGCACAGCAACCAAAAGCAATGTCATCGTCACTAACTAAAAACAACTCATCGCGATAGTCAGTAACGCCCGGAGAGCGCCATCCCCGCTTGTCCAATGCGTGACTGGCTTTGTCTTTTTTGCTCCTCCTTGGACTGCTGCGGTTTGTGACGGATGATACAACCCAGTTGGAATTCATATTCGTGTGAATGTGCTCATCGTCTTCAATGGCTTCATCCCACGATTGTACCTGAACCTGCCGGCTACGATGCTGTCTCCTCCGCCTGCGCAAAGGCCGTCTCAACATTCTCCAAAACTTTAAA
>JALLAY010001227.1:0-11074 GCA_036939635.1 Cyclotella baltica
AATTTTAGTGGGCAAAAATCGATTTTGAGGCAGTAAAGAGGTTTTTCAAAGAGGTAAAGAGGGTCTGGAGGGTTGGGTACGAAAATCTATCAGAAAAATTTAAGAGGCAAAGAGGTTCAAATAGCTGACGCAAATTCCCTGGCGTGTGGTCTGAAATCTTTTTTATGTCAGCCCCTTGTGACTTTCACAAATATTGTTTGTCAGTATGCCACCATATACTCAAAAATCTCTCACAAAGCAAAATGAAGTGAAGTGAAGGACAGCAGTACATCAATAGTATTAACGAAGTAAATACTTATAGATAATTAAATAATGATTTGAATGAAGTGAACTTGCGCCACAGATTTCTTCCTGAAACATTCATTTTCATCCATTAATTTAAGCTCCAAAGCAACAACTTGTAGAACAATTATATAGGCCTAATGCGTGATAATTTTGATCTTAGACTCGCCCTCTCACTGCTTTCATTCCTGACTGCCTACACAGCCACTGAAGGTTTGGCTGTGCATCTCCACTGTGGTCATCATCTCTTTATTGTAGCTGTCGGGTCAATAAGGCAGGACCGATAATGATTGTCAACAGACATCATAGAGCTTTTTCTCTTGCCTACAGTGCCATAATTGATATAGGCTGGTTTGTTACTAGCACTATTGCACAGTCCTAGCATATCTTGTTTTCTCATAACCGTTGTCCTATCCTGTCATGACAAAAAATGATAGCAATTGCCTTGGTAGTCTACTGATGTAGATGTGGTTCCCACCCCACTCCAACCCCATATCTTTAACAACTTTGAGGGGAAATAAAATTCTGACCAAGTGTTTCCTAACTTTGTTACCAGATAAGAGACTGTTAGTGGGTTATTGATTTGTACAAAGGAACCTGATTAAGCTAAGCATAAGGCTTGTGCCATCACTCGCAGATTTATTAATATTCCAAGAGAGATTCATAATTTGTTATTGTTTTTGGTTTTAACTCACCATCACTAATTATATTTATTCTGTTCAGTGAACTGATACACTTAACTACTCCTAATTTTTCACATTTGCATCTGCAAAGAGGAAATCTTTCATCAATTTGTTTTGTCTGCAAACGGACTGTCAGAGTGGTGTTCTCCATGGTACTGAAAAACAACTCAACTAAACATAACCAATGACTCTATTGTAAGCGACACCTCTTTATTCTATCATTTTCATTCATGTCGTCCAACACAGCCACCGACAGTTTTGCTGTGCCTCTCCCTCATGAACATTCTTGTCCACCACGTCTCTATTGCAGCTGTTGCAACTAGACTGAGGTGATGATGGCTAGTGGACGAGAGCCCCTTTTCTTCCCCACCATGTTATATTATTGACATTGGTGGATTTGCTACCAGGACCATTGTTCAGTTCTTTCTGATGACCCATAGCAATTGTCGAAATTCATTGATTTGAGATAGGCACAACAACAGTTGCCAGTGGTGGCTGGTTCCACCCACCATTTTTCAACTTCATGTGCGAATCAATGCCCCACCAAATCTCTTCTAATTTCGCAGGTAAGAGGCAGTTAGAGGGCCATTGATTTGCAACAAAAAGGACCCTCAGTAAGCCCAGCATTAGGGTTTTTGTGTCACCACTTGTAGATTGATTCATATTCCAAGAGGCATTCACAATTTGTGCTGTTTTGGGTATTAAGCCCACCTTTTCTCTTCAGTGTCTACTACACCTTCTTCTCACTTGACCCAAACTTTGCACTGCCTTCACCATAGTAAGATTCGGCTACTTCACACATAGACACATTCACATTCATAGCCCTAATAAATAACATTGTGGCTAGACAACTGACTAAATTCTATTCAATGTCTAAACCAGATCAGTTGTTTCCTGGACACTGACAATGTCGGGGGCCGAGGTACTATGAGGTTCGCAAGTGGTCTGCCTGTCTGCCTCACTCTGTTGTTGTGTTTTGTTGATCAATATACATTTTTTGTACGTACTTAATTGAAAATATTAGAAAATCTTGCAGCGATGCTGTTCATGATCGGCAAAGTGAAAGTTTGAAAGCAAAATGCAAGGCAACTAAAACTCCACGAAACCGATGTCGATTACAATGGTTAGCACAAAGAGGAAAACAGTTGCTTTAGTTTTCCTCTCCATTTCCACAATATCAAGTGCAAGGCGAGTTCCATTCCCACGCGTCATAGCGCAATTATTCCTACACAAGAATAGAAATCAACCTAGCGCATTTGATGGAATATCTAATTCACCACAGTGTGATGTTTTTGTCTCAATGGAAAAACAACCGGATGGGTCCTCCTTATTGTTACGGGGAGGTGCTGCTGCTGTAAATCCGTTTCCATCGGGGTAAGTTATTACTTTTATCATTTTAATTTCCAACTACTTTTTCAATCATCTTATGCATCGAACATGAATTCCTACACCCAGATACAACCCCTTCGGCTACGCGTTAACCGATCTAGGAAAACAATATTTAAAATTCAATGGCTCTACGGAATCCGATATTGGGAGGTTTTTGAGTACGTTAAAGAGCGGTCGTAAAAAAGAAGCAACAATCAGAGAACAATGGTTGGAAATTGTTAGAGTCTCCAAGAAAGGAGAGAATATGAGAATATACCGTACTTTAGATGAGTTGATTAAGTTTTGCCTTAGTGCAGGATTTATTGACTAGATTGTTGGGTGCAGATGTGTTTTTATGGACTGTGAATGATAAAATTACTGTATAATGTGGTAAATTCTCATTCCGTGTGCTGGGCGAAACAGGTTATTCGAGCTCAGCATCGCCTATTTGTACAA
The DNA here is from genome assembly GCA_036939635.1 of Cyclotella baltica. NCBI lineage: Eukaryota > Bacillariophyta > Thalassiosirophyceae > Thalassiosirales > Thalassiosiraceae > Cyclotella > Cyclotella baltica. The sequence continues at coordinate 2,790 of JALLAY010001227.1, forward strand.
CCAAGTAGATTCCAACCCCAAATAAAAATCATGCTTCCTCGCTTTACTCAATGCAGCATTGCTTACTTTTGCTCCTGATGACTTTTTCTTTCCATTTCCACTACTACTACTACCTACATTTTCAGATGCAGCATTTTCACTAAACTTTTCTTTCAGCTCTAAATTCTTCTTAACCATCCATTTCACAAGTTCTCCACCACTACCAATTTTCTCTCGTTTGATAATGTCAGATGCAAACAGAGCATCACGTAGATTGTCTAGATTTAAATGTGGCGCACGGCATTTTTGGGATGCGGAAAACATGGCTGGGAATGCATCGTGGAAGTGCGATGCTGGGTTTTAATATTGACAAAGATGTGTTAAGGAATGAATTAATAATAGAGAATACATGGTTCATATCATCTTGCTTACCAGCATGGTCAATGATATTTCTAGTTTGTTTGGTTGCCACACCGGGTAGGTCAAGCAGTTTGATAGGTTCAGCTATGAAGATTTGACACATGGTTAGAAATAATCATAAGTTTCACAATTGAACAAAACGCAGGAATCAAACCAACCTTTGTTAATCTCAGTAAAGATTGTTGCTCTATCATCCAAATCCTTATCATTCGCCAACACACTCTCATCCCGCTCCCTCTGAGGAAAAACTTCCACAAGAATATTCTCCAAATCAAGCTTTGCCAACTCCAACACCGCACTATCTTTCCCATTAACCTCTTCCTCACCTCCATCCTCCGTCTGCCTCAACTTATTCTGCTCCTCACACAAAAGCGCCATCATACCAACCCTATGCTGCCCATCCAAAATACTCAATTTACCACTCTCATCCTCCATTAGCGAAATAACACCGGGGATACCCATCCATAATGTTTTCTTCTTGTCTTTGGCCATTAGTTGTGCACGGTCGTGGCGGTAGGCGCGTTGTTTTTCGTAGACTGGGAGTGAGGCTAGGGTTTTGGCGGACATTAGGTGGATTCGTTTGGTGGGGAGGGTGGCTAGATGACGGCCTAGGATTGGGTGGGGTTTCGTTTCTTCTTTTGTGTTGGTTGTTGCTGAGGGTTCTTCTTCTATAGGAGCGGGTACTTTTGTTACAGGACTTTCAGGTACTTTTGTTTCAGGACTTGTAGTTTCTAATTTTCCTTCTTTTTCCTTCTCAACATTACTCTTCCACTGTTCAAACGCCAGTTTCCTCTGGTATTCAACCTCTAATTTCTTTCTATGTTCTTCCTCCTCTCTTTTTCTCTGTTCCTCTTGCTTCTTCATTTGTTCTTGCATCGCCACCATTTCTAGCTGCATCCGCTCCTGAGCCTTTTCCAAAGCGCGTTGTTCAATTTCCTCTTCTAGTTTACGCTGCTTCTCAAGCCATTCTAACTGCATTTCATCAGTTGTTAAGGAGGCACCCGATGATTTGTGCTTTGCTGATGCTTCGCGTGCCTCAGCTGAGACGATGGCTTCATTGACCGAGTGAGATTTATGACTGTCTTCTTCTTTTAATGAGGCAGAGAGAGATTGGTGCAAGTCTGACCGGTACGATTCTGGGAGTGAAGTGGCGAGGATTGTGGCGACTCGTTTATGGAGAGAGGAGAGGGACCACCATGGAGTTTCGGTGGTTTTGGCTTTCGGATCGTTTCGTCGTGGCGGCGAGTAGGAAAAGTGTCGCTCGGGAGACAGTGAAGCTAATATTCTGGGGTGTGATTTGCGGGCGATCCTGGTGGCGAGAGATGAAGGCAGCACCATCGTTTTTGTATTTAATGCTATAATTCAAGAGCATTGAGGTCGCTGCCTGAGGAGGCTCACCATGGAGGAGGTTGACCGACGTGTGATGTGGTTTGTTGATTTTTGACGATGGATGTTTGATGTCTTGGCAGCATTTCATTTTTGGCGGGAATCCTTAGAAATTGGCGGGAAATCTGCGGGGCCGGCTTGACCTTCGCTTCGCGGATGGTGATAAATGTTGGAGCACATAGGTATTCCTATTGACGTCGATTTCACTACTTTAATGTACACGTATCTTACATACTAGCAAATCAGTGCGCCCACTAAACTTGCAAGAGGCAAAGATTTTGCCCTCCAAAATAACTATCAGCTCTCACAGGACAATTCGCGAAGACCCCAAGCAAAAGCAAGATATCCAGCGATCTTCACGACGACACGAAGGCCAACCCCGCGAAGCCAAAGTACCAATCAATCAATCCATTGCACCACCAGCATCCACAGCCGCAATGGAAGAACACGATCCAACCCCACTCCTCCCACACCCGGGCAGCGAATCACCCGAACATCTAGCCGAGCAGCATCCGCAGCAACATCAAGAGGGGATGCAGCATCAAAATGCCGCGATGCAACAGCAGCAACAGGGATATATTGGATTTGGGATGGATCCTAATTGGGGTTTTGGGCAGATGATGCATGGTCAGGCTGGGTGAGTTTTGGTTGTGGATTGTGTGTGTTGGATGCTTGCTTTGGTTTGCGAATTGGGCTAAATTGAGCATGTATGATGTGTTTTGTACCGAAGATCGTGTTTGTACCTGCCACGTTTAAAATCTTACGTTATCAACCTCATCTTTGCAAAACCTCTCCCACAACAGGTATCACAACATGCAACCAGGAGATATCAATCAAATTCCCGGAATCGGCTCAATGGATCCCCTAGAGGCACTCCTAGGACCATTTCCCTGTGCTCGTGTCCGTGGTTTACCGTTTGAGGCCACTTTGGAAGATGTATTGGTATTTTTCCAAGGATTAGTTGTGATTGATGTAGTTTTGGTGACTCAGAGTGATATTGGTTCGGGTGAGGCTTTTGTTGTGTTTGCTAATCCAATGGATTTTCAGATGGGGTTGCAAAGGTATGTTGTAGGTACTTCTTTGTATCTTTTGCAATTCAAAGTACTCTGTATGTCACATGGTATGTTTTTGTTGCGTCTTGACAGAGACCGCCAGAATATGGGAAATAGGTATTTAGAAGTCTTTCAGGGGAAAAGGGAAGAGTACTATGCAGCAATTGCATCAGTAAGTGCTTCAGTCTTTACCTTCCAGATACGGATTCAGTTATCTGATACTGGTTCATTTGCATATTTCACTTCGTAGCAGAACCACTGGCAGGGATCAGAGATCCGGAACGTATCTTCCATCAACGAAGAAACAGGGGAACACGGGGCTGCATCATTAGTTGGTAGTGAAGACGGATCCAACACACTAACAGGGGCATCATTGAAATCAAGTAATGCAGATGGGGCTGCATGGGGACAATCTTCTCCAATTCGATCCAGTCCAAATCATCATCATAACCACCACCATCACCATCATCAAGGCCGAGGATACAATATGAGAGGGGGGTATAACAACGGCTACAGGGGCAGGGGTGACTACGGTCGTTCCGGTAGGGGTTACAGAGGACATAATAATTACAACATGGGACGTGGTACCGGGGGTGGTATCCGTGAAGGAACTCATACTGGCTTCATTCGAATGCGGGGATTGCCTTTTCAGGCTACTAAACAAGACATACTTGATTTCTTCAAGGAGTACAATCCTGTCGAAGACAGCGTTCTGTTTACATACAGGGGTGATGGACGCGCTACTGGGGAAGGCTACATAGCGTTCAAGAATGCGGCGGATGCCAAAAATGCCATGGCTTTGCATAGGAGCACGATAGGTTCTCGTTATATTGAGCTTTTCATTAGCAACAAAGAGGAGCATGCGAGGAATGTTGGAAGATCCAATCCTCCTTAGACTCTCTCGTGTGCCAACACCATTGTATCATTTGCCTGTCTGTTGAACACCACACTTTCGATTGCATCATTTTCCACACTTTGTGGAGAAGAAGAGACATTAAATGGAGTCCATGATGTGACCGACTTTTTAATATATGATCACGACCAAGAAGGCCATTTATTTATAACTTTTATAACACTCGAACCTTAGCCAAACAATAATGAGATGATATATTTCTAATTCCAAGTATTGATTGGATCAGATGAAGTCACCTTATACAAACATGTCTCATTACTTTCAGATTAGTTCGTCCATCAACTTGCTATGAGCCTTCTACATCATTATTTATTTTTCAGACTACAAAAGTAATTCGACTTCAAATTTTACCACATCCCTACAAATTAGCTCATGATGTTGCATGATATGTCATTCGAATAGCACCACTTCAAAACGATCCAAATATAGCACCAACAACACTAAAACCCAACGCAACCCCAACACCCGCAAGCATATACGATCCAATACCCAAAGACTGTTGATTCTGACTCGATGGCTCAAACGCCATACGCGGTTGTACATCCTGCTGCACCGGTGGTTGCTGCTGCAATGCATTTTCCTTTTGAATGGCTACTGCAGATCGAGCCTTTTCTCGTAATTCTTTTGCTTTGCGTGGATCTCGTATGATTGTTCGTGAACCTTTGGTGGATAGGAGGGCGAGAGATCGACGAATCATCTTGGGAGATTATTGCAGTTGAGTTCTGTTGAGTTAGGAAAGTTTGACAAGGATCAATGAAGATAGCTTGAAACTGTTTTTTAAAGAGCCAGCCGCCAAATGTGGACGGAAGAGATCAACTTGGCCTTGACTTCTTGGCGGTTGTAGATAGTCTTCGACGGTCGACGTATCGTTTTTATTTGGATTGAGCTTGGCGTCGCGGTCGAGGTTGATGTTTGATGTTGATGGAAGTTCGTTGATGGATCTGATTGAAAATGGCGGGAAAGATGGCAGGAAATTTCACTGCAACTCACAAGACTCACAAAAGTGACATTTTATATTTTATTCAAAAAATAGTCATTTTGTTTCTATGATCGTAGCAGCCCCATAGAACAATTAAACAGCCCTTGAATCTTGCCTATCAAGATACCGGCCTCTAGTTTGTTCGAATATATTCTAAAACGTTCTTGTGCTTGTGAATGATCACTCACGCGTGTGTTGATAACTTGCTTTCCTGCCTGAACCCAAGACACCACCAGAGGACCGATAAAACGATGGATTCAGTTCAACCTCACTGCGACGTGTTCTCGTAGGTTCTCGTTCACCCTTGTTTCGTACAGAAGACGGCTGTCACCTGCTGTCACATTGTCGACGTTGAATAAATCAATGAACCCCAACACACGAACACATTTATTATTCCGAAAGTCACGAAAGTCGTTGTTTTGACTGGTTGCATTGGAAATTAAGAGCCGACGTGAACCAGCCCGATTTCATACCGGCCCCCTTTTCAATTGCCTCTGTCGACCCGAACTCAACATAGCTGAAACAGGCTCCATAGTTTCATTATTATTCAACGAGCTTATTGCTCTCTTCCCTAACTACCTAATCAATTGAACCCTCAATTGTCCGTCTACAATGGCCCGACAAAACCTCCCAATAGCACTCAGAAATGCCACTCGACACACCCCAAAACGAATCTCACTCCTCACCAAACCCCTCACTTCCTCACAGCNATAGTTACATTAATCGACGAGCTTGTCGCTCTCTTCCCTAACAACCTCTAATCAATTGAACTCTCGACCGCCCGTCTACAAATGGCTCGACAAAACCTCCCAATGGCACTCAGAAATGCCACCCGACACACCCCAAAACCAATCTCCCGCCTCTCCAAATCTCTTACACCACAACTTCAACTGCTAAACTCGCGACATTTCTCATCCGAACCAAACAACCCCCGCCCCCACCGCCCAATCTACATCGCGGCAACCAAACAACACGTCGGTAAAACCTCCGTAAGTCTCGCCCTCGTCTCACACTTTACCAAACGATTCGGTCCCGAAAATGTGGGATATATGAAGGCTGTTGGACAACAATGTTTACGTGTTTGGGATGGCCCCTCCAATAATAACGACTACAGCGACGACTTCAATGATGACATCAGTGATACACCACCACACGGAGAAAAAGGACACTACATAACCATAGACAAAGACGTCAAACTAATCCGAGATCACTTTCGTCTAACTCACTTGAACTATGCCGATATGTCACCCGTGTTAATTCCAAGGGGATACACTAAAGACTATTTGGATGGAAAGATTGATCATGCAAGTCAGATGGCGGATATTAGGAGGGCTTATTTGAATATTGTTAGGAGTACTGCTTGTTATGATCAGTTAGGTGTAGGTGGTGTGGGGGGTGGAGTGAAGAGTAGTGGGAATTCAATAACCATTTGTGAAGGGACGGGGCATGCAGGTGTAGGTAGCGTTGTTGGCGCGGGGAATGCACGGGTTGCGGCGGAATTGGGTGCGGATGTTGTTTTGGTGGCGAATGGGGGGTTGGGGAAGGCTTTTGATGAGTTGGAGTTGAATCGTTCGCTTTGTTTGGTAAGTTACTGTTACATCTCGCCTTAGTTGAGCAACTTTAGGTGATGGTCTGTTCCTTTAATTGCGTTTCTTTATTTTGCTCATAATCTGCTTTTCAATTAATATCATGTCACCACAGCAATACGGAGTAAACATTGCCGGAGTCATAATAAACAAAGTCCAACCGGCCAAATACGACCAAACACGACACTACCTAACAAAAGCAATACAATCCATGTGGCAAGGCCCTAATGGCGAACCGGCCCCGCCACTGTTGGGCGTAGTCCCCGATCGTCCGTATCTAGGCTGTCCGGCATTAGCTGATGTTGAATCGACATTTGATTCAGTATTGCTTTCTGGCAGTGATCATAGGTATCGTCATTACGATGTGGGGTCCAATGTCCAAGGACGTAGTATCGGAATGAGCATGGTGACTACTGATTTAGCCGCGTTTTTACGAACGTTACAAAGACAACATGAAGGAGCTCGAACCATGTTCATTTGTCATTCGACACGTGACGATGTCATCCTCGGTTTTTTGAGCGAGTATCGTCGTAGAGTTCGACGTGGTTTGCCTTTCCAGTCGGCACTAGTTATTTGCACCGGTGGAGATGACGGTTACGATGAGCTTGGGGAAGATGCCGAATTGTCACCGGAAGTGTGTGAGATGATATTAGACGCTGGACCGGCCGGACCACCAGTGTTGGTGGCGGGTGGACGGAGTCCGGCGGAGGCGGCGAAGGAAATTAGAACAATGACTCCAAAGTTTAATGCCAATGATGAGAGGAGGGTATCGAGGGCGACAGAGCATTATGAACCTTATATTGATTTTGATTTGTTGTTGGATAGGGTTTCGAGGGGGACGAGTGAGCAGCAGTTTGAAGCGTATTGATGGAGCCCTCCTGCTTATTGATTATGTTGAATGTATATATGTAGATAAATGATCACCAATGCTCTTGAAAATGTCTAGCCGATATCAAGTCTATAGCAGAAGGTGGGATGTGGACTGATTGCTTAATGAGTATCTTTATTTTTTAGCTACAAATAAAATGCAAATAATGTGAACCTAACAATTGAGTAATGGTTTTGCATGTCATTTTGGAAGGTTTATTATTACTTTAGAATTATCACCTGTTATTGACAGGTTCATTGTTACCAAAAGGCCTGATGGATGCATTTCTGTTAGAGTGCCTTGTGTGTGTGTGTCCTGGGGAGTTGCATCCTGCAGTCCAAGAAAGTATATTAAGTTCCTATGATTAACTTCAGAATTAGCATTGAAGTTGTATATCACAGCTGCACTCTATGATCTGTCATATGATCCATCTTACACCTCTCATGTCAATTACACCATCAAGATGTAATTCTTTAAGACAGTACAGAGGCTTGTTCATTCAATTCTGAACAAACTTTTATTGACAATCATACCTGTTCAACCATAATTGCAATAATTAGATGTTGTCTAACACCATATTTTCATAACCAAACATGAGTCTGAGTAATTATTATTCAATAGATCAATATTGTCCTCAAACTCAAATTTCATTCAATGAATCCACGGTAAACTATTCATGCGCAATCATGTTGATCATTGTTTTGTTAAGATCCATCACAACTTTTCAACATTGATCCTTGGAAAAAACTCTCTGACTACAATCCTCACCTGAAGTGCAATAGTCACATAAGATATTGATGCCAACTCATTCTGTCTGAGAAAGGAAAATTGAACATTCACTACGATACGTGAATGACGGGCCACATGCATGCGATTAGAGAGATTGGTGAGAGCAAAAGAATCAACAGTAGTCTTAGTTTATTGAGTAGCAAAAATGTGTCCCTAAATAACTGAGTTGTATTAACTAGTCTTTAGATGGTAATTATTTCAACCTTGGCGTACCCTCTGTTGTGAGGAAACATGTGCGACTCAGAAAATATGGATTTTATATTTTATCAGAGCATGTTTTTGAGTTATTTGAAATTTCGGTTCAAGGTTTTAT
>JALLAY010001228.1:0-11161 GCA_036939635.1 Cyclotella baltica
TTGGTGGGTGTTCATCCCGCAGTTGGGGCGATGGTGGTGCAGGCATTGGTGGATGTGACCGACAGAGAGGACACTTTGTCCACCGATAACAGGGGAGGATTTGCAAGGGGTGTAGTGGTTTGGAATAGCGCCAGAATGATGCCATGTTGGAGTGGTACACATGAGAATTGGTGGAATGATGTAGAGACACCGGCGTGGAAACGGAGGCTTGAAGCATTCCCTCCTCATTTGGATAGTTCGTATTTGACGAGAGAAGAGGGAAGGGAGTTGTTTCGACAGGGAATGGTGTCTAGATGGGCTGATAGGTTTGTGGTTGAAACGGGCACCGATCCAGACTTTTATGCACACGTCCCTTACAGTCTGCCAGATTCTCGGCTGTTGAAGTCACCTCATGCACTTTGGGGAACTTTGCCCACCACACCTCACCGATGATAGACAGTATTGCACATCCTCTCCTACGGTGTATCTCGGAACCCAACAATTCCTCCACGAGAAACTCCTAAAATGTCAGAGTATGCCTAAGGCCCAGAGTCTTTATCGTAGACACAGACTTGAGAAAGCACGAAGAGGCAGAAGTCTTGACCTCATCGCTTTACCCCCACCGACTATCAGGGTTGAATCTAGTCAGCGGAATTGGTCACCTGGATGAGAATGGCAGCACAGGGAGTCGGTATGGTGAAGAAATTGGAATCACCTCCCCTGAAGTTGCTAAACGTGTGATATCCTGCAGTTCATTCTTAGCACCTGTATCTCCAATGCTTCTCATGCTATTGCTGGATCCCTACTCGCCCAAGCTTGTAAGGAGTTCTTTGCAGCGATTATTCTTGAGTCTGTTGACAGATGGGAGGTTCAAGTCTCGTTTTGCGGCTTCTTTGGGAGCATTAGTATTCCGTCCCACATCAACTTTGTTTTGCGCTGGTATTGGAACGGAGGCGGATACTCTGTTGGGTTTTACTGTGCAGCTTTTTACCACGGGGAGTTTGATGAAGGCACTGGGAAATTTGGATGCAACTAGATCACTTCTCTGTCGTGAGGATTTTGAGGATGAAAGGGAAAATGCATGTATCTCTGCTCTTCCGATTGCATACTCAGTGGTTCGATGCATTCACACTAATATTCTTGGTGCTACCAATGAAGTGTCCAACTTCGTCATCAATGCAATTGAAGAAACAACTGGAGCTGCGAAGAAAGATAAGCAAACTCTCTCCTCATCAGTCAGCGCCACTCTTGCCATGTTGTCATATCAGCAAGGCTCAGAACATCCACTGAGCACTCGTCTTCCAGCAGCTCCCGATGATAAATTCATTGACTCTCGATGCATGAAGCACAAGAGGCTGCCACATCTTCTTCGGGACTTGGAATACATCTTGGAGACTCCGGGCACGGCTGTGAAGCTCCTTACATCGATTCGTGCTCCAACTAACCCTCCTGTCAGCCCAGAAAATGCAGGAGACCTTCTAACACCTTCGCCCTCATTCACATACCCTGCCACAATTCCCAATAGTTTGGCAACATACAACATCCCCAATCCTGTTGATTTTCCATCAATGTGGGCACGTCTTCTGAGGCTCGGTCAAGGAATCGATTTGCAAAAACGTCGTATATCCGGTGGACACGTGGAATGGGAAGATGAACGATGGCTTGGTGCATACGCATTGACTCTCAATCTTGCTGGTACCGGGGATGCCTTGTCTGAGAGCCCATTCTCAAGCCTATCATCAGGGAACGAAGACCCATCAAATCCTACATTGTTTGAAAGCATGCGCAACAACAATAAAGAAGCAATGGGGAATTTGTTTGGGGCCTTCTTTCGCGAAATCAAAATGTGGCTTTACCGTGAGGGTTTATTGGAGACGGGACAGACTCGTTATTCCACTGATATTGGTGAACTGGAAGCATTGCAACGATCTACGCTTCACGTATCAGTTTCACAATTGGATGAGTCATCTGTCAATCAAATTTCTGCTGCTACCGGAGTGGCCGTTGCTCAGTCTTGTGACGTGGCATGTGAGAGTGCGGTGAAAAACCTCCCAGAAGCAAAACTTGCTCTGCTTGAAGCGGCTTTGTTGTATGAAAGAATGAGATTGAGTACCATTGCAATGGACCACGGCAACTCTTCTCATGGTCCTCTCATGGGAGACTGGCTCAAAGTTCCCAACTCACCTTTGGCCGGAGATTGTTTGTCGTTTCACTTGCCTCTTCATCGTGCTTTGGCTAGGAGCATCCGTTGTTTTTGCTCATCCATTGTCCCATCCAGTGAGCGACAGCAGAGTCCAGATTATTGGTGGCGACTTCCATTACTCGATGACGATGATGATTTTGCATCGCCTGATTTGTCTCCTTCTGATGGAATAATTCTGAAGCAAGACTGTCTGAGTGCTCTCGTTAGACCAACTCATCGCTCATCCAATTTGAGAGTGGTTTGGTCAGCAGGACCTGATTGTTCAACTCAGGAGGCACAGTCTCGCCGTTCAAGAGCTCGCCTTGTATCCTCCGTGCTTGCCTCGACAAAAGTAGTTCACTCACTGTGCGATCACCCGATTAGATGTCTTGTTGCATCACAGCAAATTGAGCATCACATGTGGGCCAAAAACGGGAGTTCATTAGCAGGAATGGCGCTGAACTATTCAACTGTACCCCTTTGTCGGTCGCTAAGAGATCTTGATTTCACTATGGTACAACTTTCTGCATCCGGTTTCAACATTGGATTAGGTGCAAGGAGAGTCTTTGCATTGCTTATGAACCGCTTCTCGCTTGATGGCTATCTCTGTGACCCAGACAGACGCAATATTTTTGGTAAAATGGGATGGGTAAAGCCACCACGATTGCAGGAAACAGAGCATGCAGAGCTTCTTGCTGAGTCGTTCTTCACTACTCTATGTGTGCTGGTGTCTGATTTGCCTGCCCCACCCCCATCCAGTCTCCATGATGACCAAGCATTACGAGACAATCTTAAACGTGAACTTCTTCATGCACTAGCAGTTGAACCAAGATCACATAGTGAAGCTATGGCGGCAGCATCAGCCGCTATCTCTCGCCGGGATGAAAGTGATGGTGGGGTTGTTGGGGTAGGCAATGGGGCATCTCCTTTTCGTGTTGTGTTTAATGAGGTTCTTGGTAGTGTTGCTCAACAGAGAAGTCAGGGTGCGAGAGCAACAGGACCACCTACATTTGAACTGAAACCCGAGGGTAGTGACGAGTATGATCCTTCGTACTATCACTTGAGAAAGACAGATCATCAACATGCCATGGACAACATTGCAAGATTGAGGAAGCAGAAATTAACTGCGCTATCAAAGAAGTACAATTATTCAGACATGGTTCTCCCACTTGTCGCAGAGCCTCCCAAAGCACACCCGCGATTCTTACCTTCACGATTAATGCTCCACTTGCCTTCAATGTTTGCCGCCATCCGTCGTTATCTCATGTACGCCCTTTTCAATGGACAATGGCTCCCACCTGCAGAACAGAAGCCTATTGAAATATCCATAATAGACAGCAATGAAGATGATGACATGCCCCTTAATTCTCTTGAGACAGGAAAATTCGATGAGCGTAGTAAGGCTTTTCGACGTGCCACGTCAGAAGTGTCCAACATTAGCTCAACAACTGCTGCCAGACCTGGTGGCGATGCCCCATTTTCCACTAGGACTGTTGCGTCGTCATCCAAATCTTTCCTCGAAGTTCTTCAGCTTCTGACCCTACAGGCACACACATTGGAAGAGTGCGGCAACGTGCACAAAGAATTGCCATTTCTGGATCACGAGCAGAAGAGTCTGTCGGCCAGTATTGATGTGAACTCTTACCTTGGCCAACTAGTTCATGTTCCAAATAGTTTGGTTAATGTTTGGGCTCTACTGTGCGCGCCTGATGGTCCCATGCCATCCGGAGGGAGTGGCGAGAACAGAGGTTCAGTTCTTGGACTCTGCATTGCATTGTTTGAGCATAGAGACAGCGACAGTAACAACAGCGGAGTTCAAAAGTCAGCAAATGATGATCACGGTGGCTCGCGTACACTTTCAGCGGATGGGCTAAAATGGCTTCTCCGATTTGTGAGTGCACTGGTTGACGGGGCAGAGAATGTAGACGCGGCACGCAAAAGCGCAACATGTGGCCTTCCCATTGAAACGAGCACAAGTCCTGTTTTCATTAGAGATGAAACACGGGACAAAATCAAAAGAATGCTAGCTAATCTACCTAATTTATGGCCGAGGGAGCAAGGTTCATTGGACCCTGACGAGTTGTCTATGAGTGCACACGAAAAGAACAAAGAAGCAAGGAAAGCGGCACAAGCTCGTGTCATGGCTAAAATGAGGAAACAACAGGATTCATTTGCTGCTAGTATTTCATCCCAGTTTAAAGATGAAACTGACAAGAAGCTCATGGATGACGACGAGAATCTTTGTATTATATGTCGATGTGATGATGCTGATGGTGATAATGGGCCAATGGGCTACCTCGGCCACGTACAACGCTCCCGAGTCTTGCAGCTTGAATCAGCTGCACTCTTTGCACATGGCAATGAGTGCAAGGATTTGAATTTGAGCAATGTCTATAGAGTCGTGGGGGATCAAGGTTGTCAGGTAAGTTATCAGAGTGGGTGTGTCTTCAATACATGTGAATGAATCCATTGACATCTCAATCGTCTACTAAATTCACAGCTTCGCTCTACTGAATCGATGGAATCAGCTCCAGTGGCATTCATACCGCAAGGTGGCTTTGTTGAGATATTGCAGTCCAAAATGACTCCACTTCTTAATCTACAATCACGTCGGGTATTAGTAAAGTATTTGGCTCCTCAAAGCGAGAAGGGTGAAGTTATCAAGGGTTGGGCCTCAATGCAGTCTTGGGAGGGCTACAAAATATTGAGCCCATTGTCTTCTTTGTGTTACTCAAACACTAGATGGGGCTCGACGCGTCCAGTCATCCGCCTTTGTGGTCATGCTACCCACCTAAGGTGCTCAGAGCAGCACTGTCTTTCTCTCCATCAACGCGCTGCTGGGAATCAGCCATACGATGGTAGATTCTCAGCCAATATTGAAGATGGAGAGTTTCTGTGTCCACTTTGCAAGCAGCTGTCTAATATTGTCATTCCAGAAGATTCATGCATTGACGGTGGCTCTTTCATGCCTTCCATTCCAGTATCTCCCACTTCAATGAGTGAGGTAAAAGAAGGTTTTGAAATCGTTAACAATGACATAGTGTCATCACCTCCCGCGGATACTACCCTAATCAGAAACATTTTGACACGTAAATGCTCTCTTGCCACATCCGAGACAACTTCAAAGAATGTTGAGGCCATTCATCAGTTTGGTTCTAATCTCTTGCAGGCAATGCTTTTGTCCAGTGATGGTTCAAGTGCTCTTGGGAAAAGACAGAGAAAATTGTGGCATCCAGCTTTGCGCCGATGGGACTTTGAAGATGATGATCTAGACGAAAACATTTTACCAGGGGCCCCACGAGTTGGTAGCTGCCTTCGTCTTATGCGTCAGTTACTGATTTCTTGGAGTGCTGTTGGTCATAGTGCTGCGGCGGCAGAAACATCAGGAAGAGGAGTGCAACAAGTTGTTTTTGGAGAAGTGACTTATCAGTCTGTGGATCCATGGACAAACTTTTCACGGAAAGCCCGTGATACCCACCCCATGCTGCTTGAACTCCGTAGAACACTATCAGCGACATCAAGTCTCGTGGATGTGTTGGCGCTAGAACTTGGAAAACAATTGGCTGATAATGAATCCAAGAATAAGAAGGAAGTGATGTCTGTAGTTGGCAGTCTTCTTTGCAACATCCTCGAAGGCAACAATTGGACACTCAATTCTTCCAATGGATTTGTTGACAAGCAGTGGCAGGTTGTAACACCACTTATTTCATCTATGCTGTGCCATGTATCCAAAGAAGATACTTTGTCAGTAAGGCTTGAAGCAAGAGCAGTCGCAGCATCCATGTGGGCAATATGTGGATCTCAGGTTTCCACACCCAAGAGCCCAAACCATGGTATGGAAGTAGACTCTCCTGGTGTAGAAGTTGACCAAGTTGGAAATGTTGCAAGTCAAGAAACAGACACAATCATTGCCTCTCGTAGTTCTGATCAAATTAGCTCTCACTCCACTCCCAATCTCCCACCGAAACCGCTGTCGGTATACAGAGCAGAGAAGAATCTCGCTGTTGAATTGGATTCTAACTGGGGGACACTCAATCCTTTTGAGCTGGAATCTTACCTCAAATATGGAAAGACCCAGCTGCCTTTTCGACCAGCAGTGGCTAGTGCCTTCCTCTATGTGCCATTACTTGCTTGGGATTTGAATACTTTCGCTGGAGCCTTATTCTCCTCCCTTCTATCAAATTCCAGTTCAGAACCTTGTGCGAACACTTATGAGTTACNTCGCTGGAGCCTTATTCTCCTCCCTTCTATCAAATTCCAGTTCAGAACCTTGTGCGAACACTTATGAGTTACTCCAGTCATCAAAGTTACTGCTTACCGCAAGACTGATTCAGGTACTCTCAACACCTGGAGGGTTTCTTCTCACAAAAAGCGAAGAGGAGGAGTTTGATGATTTTGATGACGAAGGTAATAGTTGGGACGAGGCAAAAAAGAAAGACGAGGCGAAAGCTATTAATGATATTTTGGCTTTGTGCAGGAAACATGTGCAACATTCTACCATTTCAAACCAGCAGGCACATGGGCTTGATGATTCATCCCTCCTCGGAAATGGTGGAAATGGAATACTCCCCTTTGCACGCTCATTGATACTGCTCCTCCGAGCTTCAACCAGCATTATACGTCAAAGAAAACGGCGTGCTGGCAATGCAGGATCCTTTGAGTCAACAAACTCAGATAAGATTGCATCTAACCTCCTAGATAACCCCGACACAATGACCCTGGAAGATGGACTTAAACTCTTGGAAAGATTTGGTGCACCACTGCCTTCAGAAATCATTAAACCCTCCCCAACAAATCCGTCATGGATTACTCTTGTGGATCGATGGCTCAAAAGTTTTGTTGCATTTGAGTCTTGTCATGGTACCAGAGGTCATGGTTTGATCTTTGATAAAACATCTAATTCTTGGGTTCCGTCTCAGAAATCTAATCCATCACCAGTCAAGCGTGCCGCAAATGGGAATGGAGCATCTCCATGTCATAAGAAAAGAGATTTATCTTCTTTCCACAATTTGCATGTTGAGTCATCCCCTATCGCTGTCGAAGTTGCCAGGCGTCCACACGGTGAAGAACCTCAACCCCAAGACGCAGAGGTGGACGGGGGCAATGATATCATGTCTTCAGAGGACTCAGATGAAGATGATGGAATGGAAATGATTGATGATGAGCTGGAACATGTGGATGATATGGATATTGATATGGAAAACTTTGATTTCCACAATGCGAGTCGTTTTAGCACCATGTCATCCCTCTTTATGTCACCAGACACTGATTTTGACATGGATGATGATGCTTCAGATAACAATGCAGCATTGGAAGAGCCAGATGGCAGCACCATTCCTGGCCCGGATGACACTGCTTTTGCCAATGCTTCTAAAACTGCTATCATTCCATACCAATCGAGTATTTCAGGGACACGTCCAATCGGTCCTGCACCTAGGGGCAAGAGAGGTGAAATGTTTGAGTACAAAATAGCCAATCGATTGATGAAGGACTTGAGCCACTTGGGAATGATACATGTACCAGGTAAGAACTTGTATGTATTTTTAAGAACAGATTGCAAGTAGATGTCTCATGATGTGGTCTTATTTGCATGAATTTTAGGTTCACCTATGAATTGTTTGGTTAAACTTCCAAAATCGTTTGTTGAGCTTTATGGCATGGTTCACCTTGTGAAGAGTCGTGAAGGTCGATCTGATGATACAGAGGATGATAATGGGTTTGAAACTGCCATCTGCCTTCTTACAGGAGCTGTGATGAGATCTGGGACTTTCCGAAGAACGAAAAAGGTGGGCAACGAATGTGCTTGCTATTGGAGATGCTGCAATTTTCATTCTGACATTTTTACCGCGACCCATTTCCCATTTCATTTAGGACTACCGCCCTCCAGGAACATGTACAATCCACGCTAGAAAAGTCGGATCGGGAATCGGTATTTTCTTCCTTGTCCAGAAGTGTACTGTGCTCTTGATGCACAACAACAAGTCAGCCTATTCCCCTAGTCTTTATGTAGATGAGCACGGGGAAGAAGATGTTGGGCTGAGGAGGGGCAGACCTCTTTTCTTTTCGGAGGAAAGGTATCAAGCTCTAGAAACTTTGTGGAGATCTCATGGAATTCCCAGAGAAGTGTCTCAGATTCGCTCTACTTCTGACCGTGTAATCAGAGATAATTGGTATTAAATTCTTGTTAATGATTGTTCTTCTGTTATTTATTCTCTGCTTGTTCCATTTTCACAACTAATTAGGCTATTATGTAGATATGCACACCAAATAAGATAAGCACCTGTTTTTTTTTCTGATTTTTTCTTTCCGTATCTGTGCCACCCAGTTGGATGATTTCTGTCTCCTTCATACTTCCAGCTCAAATGGCACATGTGGGCACGAGGACCATGTCAGGCTATTAGTTTGTTCTTTGCTATTATAGATGGGACCGATACAAGAGGTATTTCAAGCTAATTATCATTTTGCCACACTGACCCAACTAAAAAAGACGGACACTGCCCTGAATTATTCCAAATGTATGATGTTTATTCCAAGTATAGAAAGGAATGAGGACATAATGTTAGGTGAGGTTCACCACCTCTGGGGGTTTGGAGACGGCAAAACTACTGAACAGAGTACAATCTGATCAACCAAAATATTACGAAGTTGAAGCTATCATGTTCTGTGGTTTGAAATATTTTAAAAATCAAGTTGGTTCTTGCTCGCTCCGCCTCCAATGGCCCAGCCTTCCAACTTGATCTCAACTGAGCTTCTTCTCCACTTCACCATTTTGGAAATTGGAGGCAGAAGAGAGATTTTTATACTTTGACCCCGTAGTGAACCGATACTACCAACCATGGCTCTAGTTTGAGAATGGATCATGAACGATGAAAAAAATCATAGGTTCTAAATCTGTCAATCGGTAAAAGAATAGACCAACACAGCAAATTTGCCAATTTTTTGCTAGCGGAAAACAATAAATAGAGCAGTCTTCGTAATCCTAGGATTTGGTGAACAAAGACAACGAAAGAAGAGGAACAGGTATTTCAATTCATTCAAATGTTTAAGTGGCATTTGATAATATCCACTTTTTTGAAAGGATTAAAAGAAAGACCATTTGCCATAACTTTGGACACAATTTTCAAGGATTTTGATTATCTCAAGATACTTCCAACATAGTCATAAATATGTGAAAACCTTATGGAGAAAATGCGTCACAAAAGAGACATCATAAAAACAGCTGTACAATCCCAAATTGTGGCGAAATTTCAAGAGAGATCGCATATATCAAATATAGCATGCCTCAAACGCAAGCGAGTGTGATTCGAATCTTTACCGTGTTTTAAAAAATATATCTTTAAAAATTAGCTACTTTGGCAAAATTGCACCGTTTGAGTAAGAATTAGCTGATTCCCACACAGTGCTGTTTAAAAAATCTACTTCGATTGATATCACGATGTTGGAAAGGGGCACAAAATCCTTTTTGACAGGCAGATTGACTATTTCAACAAATATGCTTTTAAAATTAGCTACTTCAAGCACTACATGGTTGAAGCACCATTCGCTACTTCTGAGACATTTTCATAAGTAAATACATTTTAAAACACGGTAGTATGTCAGTGGAGTGTGTTGGAAACGGACAAAATGTGTCTTAAAGAATTCATAGAACTTCAAGTTGGTGCAATTTCTCTACCGTTTTATTTTAGTTAATACAGGCTAAGGTTTTTTGATAGGGTAAAAAATCTAGTGACCTCTTTTTTCTAAGTTACGATGAATTGATGATATCATGGATGTCGCCGTGGATCAAAAAATGCTCAGAAACTTCAATCTTGTGATTGGTGAGATCTTAGAAAGTGAATGGACACAATGCCAGAGAAGAGAATAATGACAAGATTTGTGACTCAAAGGACATCAAGGAGCAATTGTGAATGAGGTGAATGTACACACACACATAAAGAGGAGAGAAGGTTAGAATGTTGTACGATAGTAGATGATGACAGCATCGCTTTTCTTTCTGTTAAAAAACTTGACCACCCGCTGGGTGTCATAGACCGAAGTGAGGTGTGACACCCTGCTGCCTACTGCCTATCAACTTAATTACCTACCCAGCCAACCTACAAAGGTTCATATACTATGGAATCATACTTATCTACTATTAATTATGCCTTAAAAATACATAAGTCTACATAAGGGTGGAGGCCAGTAGGAACCCACAAGAATCCATTGATCAAATGATCCATGCTTGCCCACAGCTTTTCAATTGGCAGTGTTGTTTCAGTGCAGATTAGCAGTCATAACAGCGAAAGTGGGTTGGAGACATGTCTTCTTCGGTAGCCTGTTTGTTTTAGCCTTGGGGTATCCAACAAGATTCTCAATGAAAAGTGAGGTCGTTGGCTTGCGATTTGAAGGAGTGTTGCTGTTGAAACTACATTTATGCAACCACCAATACACCAGTGGAGGTGTTTCTAACGACATGGTGAAAGAGGACGAGGATCATTGGTCATGGCCACTGTTACTGACTGTTGAAACCAAAGCTAACAATCGATGCGCGGATACCAAATACACAGTGGGAAGTGGGAAGTAATAGCTTCATTTGATGCTTCCACTCGTAGGCAAGGTAGCAGAGCTTGGTAAAAGTAGACAGGCTGGATTATCACAGGTCACGGTTTTGCTTGCTTCAGTGTGTTGATAGCAAGCAAAATGATGTTATCCATTGGCATCAGATACGGCTGACTACATGACAAGTTCTATGATGGGATACAGTGATACCCAAATACTAGTGGTCTACCATAAATGCTGGTTTATAAGCAACGGGTTTGTCAAAAGATAGCTCAACATTTTTTAAGTGTAGCAGGCGACTGGACGCAGAATCGCAAGATATCTTGGGGTTTGCAAGTCCCATTTGGGATTCTTATTTGCACGGGCTCTGTTCTCAATATCATTTTATCGGTTGCATCTCTATGGCAATGACAGAGCAGTGTGTGGTTCTTATTCGTTGTACTGCCCATGTAAGATCAATAG